>JAGDYQ010000002.1:20058655-20203655 GCA_021962125.1 Bulinus truncatus
TAAACTTCAACAACTAGTGGGGGGGGGGGGGGGCAACGAAAGAGCCATTTTAAATGTTATAGCATTTTTTTTTTCAGATTGGCAGTAGGGCGCCATAAAAAATGTGACTAGCACAGGGTGATACAAATAGATAGATATGACTCTGCCCGTCTTTGTGTACTGGTTGGGATTTGTTCTTGAAGGGCCTCCTTGAAGTACAAATATTATAACCTATAAAGTCCTTTTTTTTTTTTGCCAAAACATTGCGATGTATGTATATATCAAAAGATGAAGTAAATATATGTATATGACCAACAGCATCGATAAAATGTAATAAACAGTTACAGACAAAATGTTACCAGATCCGTTCTTAAGTCTCGTCTCTGTGAGCGCTAGACAGAGAGACTTTTGGAGATTTGAGGGCCCTAAGCGAAAGTACTTGTCAGGGCCCCATATCGTAATACTTGATGAGAAATTTTACAGGAAAAGATTCTCTTTTGGAAACGGTTCTTTACCTACTGAATCTAAGGGGGGGGGTAAAAAAAAAAAGGGTTGATATTCTCTTTCAGTTGTAACTATTCTCTCTGTTATTGATGCAGGGGGGGGGGCAAAGTGACCTAATGGTCTCAGTGGCGAACCCTGCATTTTGATATTCGACACCATGACATGAGATAATGCACTTAATATTTAATATAAAAAAAAACATTTTGCCCCCCCCCTCAAGCTGGGACCCGGGGGGGGGGACTTTCGAATTAGAACCCCCCCCCTTCCCCCGCCCTAGGTACGCCTCTGAAAGGTCTGGATCAGGTAAGTATTGAGCATAAACTGCAGCAGGACACAGGTGGTGGGATCGCAATCATCAAAGAAGAAAAAAAAATTCATGTTGGCCTTATGTCTAATTAATGTCATACTTTGATTCTAAAAACAATTTTTATCGTTACATAATTATGTACCATCATACACCTCTATCTATCTATCTATCTATCTATCTATCTATCTATCTATCTATCTATCTATCTATCTATCTATCTATCTATCTATCTATCTATCTATCTATCTATCTATCTATCTATCTATCTATCTATCTATCTATCTATACAACAACCACCAACCCATGTCTGGACATGTGCCCCTAAAACATGTGGCGGTCCCAACAACACAAAGACACACACACACACCCAGAACTGTCCTCATGTATTTACAGGGCTTGAGGTAAAGATTGTTAGACATAATGGGGTCGTCGTCAAAGTACCTGTCATGGCCACTACAGCATTAGATATCATACGACTTTGTACTGTATTGAGGGCCCCCCCCTTTGACAGGACGGGCCCCAGGCGGCTGTCAAGTTTGCTTACACCCCCACCCCCTAACCTATTTAAGGTCAAGGATGAAATTCAATCTATTCTTCTCTCCAAAGCCCCATCTTTATTTTATTTTTTGTAAACGGTTTCTATTTCTCGGATTCTATTACCGCAGGAGCAGGTGTGATGAGAAGAGAAGGATGTATGGAATATGTCAAAGTTGTGTATGTGCATGTATCTGACTCCCAACCCCCCCCCATCCCCCCCCCCCCCCTTGTGCTAGGTTTTATCTTTCCACGATGTTACACAGCAAGAATAGGAAGGAGATTGATAGCCATCTCGATATAAAAAAAATTCTACAAGATCTCTGTAAGGGCATGTACTCTGTTTCACTGTCAGCTTAAATATCGCCACCCATTAATTAAAAACCCCTCGCTCGCTGGATAGAGTGTAGGACAAAACCCTCAGCGGACAAAACCCCCACGGACAAAACCCCCACGGATAAAACCCCCAGCGGACAAAATCCCCAGCGGACAAAAACCCCAGCGGACAAAACCCCCAGCGGACAAAACCCCCACAATATTGTTTTAAGCCATTTATTGCAGCTACAATTTATGTTTTATTATTATTAGCTTTTAATTAGTTTAACTTTCTGTGACCTGCTTAGCGGGTGGTTTGTAAATCACATAAATTATGTAAATGAATTTGAATTTAAAACCTGTTTTTGTTGATCATAAATGCTCAATATGAAACATAGCCATAGTTATTTTTTTTATTAAGCACCTTTTTAAATTATTATTATGTCTTAATTAATTAATTTAAAAAATTCACAAAAAAGCTCGAGTTATTTGTAAAAATAGTTGTTTTTTTTTATTATAATTTATTTAATGCGTATGCATTTGCCAATTGCAGTCAAAAATTCACTTAGTGATATTTTCTTTTCCACATAGTTGGTACATAATATGTTAAGTCTCTTTTGATGATCAAGAGTTGCCTTTTTGACTCTTTTTTTTTGGCGGCTCACCCCTGGCATCATTAAACAAATCATCCTGAACCTTTTTTTGATCCTGTCTGATGGCACCTATAGCTCTCCATATATTTGGATGATTATAGCCAATAGTTTTGTGGATGGCCGAGTTCCAGCTTTCGCACATGTTGTTGGTGCGACAGACCCCTTCCATTGTGGCCTTATGTACACTCCACAAATTCGGTGGAAAGATTGCAGGTACTTTTCTGAATTTTAACGAACTTTCTTTTTCTGAATGAAAGCTCATGTATGTGCCATGGACATAAGTTGATTTGAAATAGTCTATAAGTTCATCTGCATTTAAAATGCCAGGGACATTTTCTTCCAAGTATGACAGGCCCGCTGGTATGTCCTCAATCGGCAAAAATGCTAATCCATCAATCATGCAACAAAAATGTCGAAACCCGTTGTTGTCTTTGTAGATTGAACACAATCCCAAAGATTGGACTTTCCTCCACATGTTCTGGGTCAGATGGTAAAAGCAGCATCGAATGTTAATATGAAGGCCGAGAATATTTTGTATGGCATTGATCATCGCCTTCTCAAAATCGATCAATATGGACTCAGGATTAGGATTGTAGCCATATGAATAGCACGTCTCGCACACTGCTTGAAGAAACTCTTCGTATGTTGTCTGTTTCTTAGACGACAAAAATGCATAGATGCATGTTACTGCAGATGTCCCTAATGGAGCTCTGACGACATACAGCTGTTCAAATAGTTTCGGTGCAACAGAGAATGTGCCGTCCATTTACCATGTTTTAGAGCGGCATAAATGTTGCAGGGCCTGCTGTGTTGCAAACACTAGCATCCTGTTAGCAGCATCAACAACGTTATTGTAAACTAAAAATTTACTGTGATCAGGTGCCCCCATTGTTGCCCATTCTCCACAGACATGCAGTTCTTTCAAGGAAGACGGATCTTTCGGTAAACTTCCATTGCACAATCTGCGCAAATTTCTTTTCGTTGAGTCCACATTTCCGACTGCTGTCCTCACTTCCATTTGTTCATTATTGACAACTGACTCTAATATGTTGACTGGTCTTTCTGTGCTATTTAATGCCTTAGATTTTAATTCACATCTAAGTTTTGCAGCAGCAACCATGACTGGATTAGAGTCATGGCTGTGTTCATTTATTGGAGAATAATGGGTCATCTCTTTGTCCGTGTATACACAACCTTTGCAGCTAAAAGCAGTTCTTCGAGAACACTCCCATCTAACTCTTGTACTATTCTCTGATTTTTTAGTGTACATGTATCCTTGAACACACAACTTAAAACCACCTTTGTTGTTTTTTATTATCTCCATATTCTAACTCACGACCTTAAAAATATAATGAAATTTGTAAGCCTTGTTTCAAATTGTGTCTAAAAGCTAAATTTACGAGGAAAAAAGAACCCTTAATGAGATATGGAAATTAAACACTTCAAATCGAGTACGCTCAACAATTCCTCCCGAACTAAACTTACATTCTGTTATATAGGCAAAATATCCTATCATTCTCAAGTCTCCTGTTTGTTGGTTCCACCCCCATTCAATACATTATTAAGAGTTTGGTAAACTTAGCAGAATAAAGGTGACATTTGTCACATTCTGTGATTTAATGAATGAAATCAAGTCCAAGCCCTACCCTGCTTTCATCACCCGAGGGTGAGATAAGATAATACATAGGATAGACAAAGGCTTTGTCTTCCCAGGATTTTCAAACTGTGATCAGTCTGTCTAGCACCCACTATCACTTTTTGTCACCTGGGGAGAGAATGTCTATAGGAGAGATCATAAATAGAATAGCCAAAGGCTTTTGTATTCCCAGGTGGTCAGTGCGTCTGGCACTAGATTAATGAACTACCCACGTCTACGCATCTTCCGGAATTCTACTGTGACACTATTCTTTATTGTCTAAAATTCCCCTACCTGTTAAAGTTAATGGGTTCTGTCTCCCTCTCTTTCCACCCGTCTCATATCGATATACGTTAAACTGTCCCAACGCTTGAACTATGCCCTGACCTACTTTCACTTTCTACATTTTATAATAAAGATTGTGGGGGTGGGGGGGATATTACATTTTATAATAAAAGTAATGATACATTAATAAATAATAATTTTTTAAGTGGGTGTTTTGTCCGCTGGGTGTTTTGTCCGCTGGGTGTTTTGTCCGCTGGGGGTTTTGTCCGTGGGGGTTTTGTCCGTGGGGGTTTTGTCCGTGGGGGTTTTGTCCGCTGGGGGTTTTGTCAGGATACCACAATTACACATGTACTATCACTGGTATATCCTGTTCGGTAACAACGTAAGCTGATGAGAAGATCAAGTACATAAGAGCAGCGGTCAGCAAACCTAGTGAATCTCACGAACGAGTAAATTCGCGAGTTTATTCCCGCCAACCGCTACATTTATCGTTTTATTCCCCTGTTGTGTGCTTATGTATCTGTGATAATTTGATAATGATAGTGTATATAAATATAACACACCTAAGGACTTCAAATTCAATAACCGTCGTCGACAGAGCAAATAATTGTGCACATTTTTACGCAAGCATTCATAAAAGTGTAAATGAACAATTGTATTGTCAATAAATTTATATCATAAAAAAAAAGAGTTAAAAATAATAATGTACAACATCTGCGGACCACCAAAATATTTGTATGGACCACTATTGGTCCTCAGTTTACGTGTTGCCGACCTCTGCCTAAGAGAATATCCTGATGGTTATTTATTTTTTTAGGTTATTGTCTTTGTTGCCTGTTTCCTACTTTATTTTTATCCAACAGTAAACCAATACCCGGGGAATTGCTTCCATTTATTTCCTGCAGGGGGGAGGGGGGGCAAGTATATATATTTGGCCCTCAATTGATTTTGGACAATAAATTACACAGTGCTATACAAAGGCTCAGCTACAAGTTGATAAACTGTTATTCTATTTTGGAAATATCTCACGGGGCCGCTTAAATTTATGAACCGGTTGCTTAAGTAACGATCGCCCATTTCCAGGGGTGGGGACTCTGGTAGGAGGAAAGGGATTTGGGGGGGGGCAATAAAAAAGGAACAGGCCCAATGTTCACTCTAAATTTTTCGAAGGCTGTGCGCACCTAAGGAAGAGACATTTCGTGCGCTTCCTAGCAGCATACGGAACTTTAGTGCGCCCAAAGTTGCGCCTGGTTCTAATGTGTGCAGCGTGCGGTCGGCGCGACTTGTCAGGGCAGCAACATATATCTTTTCCTTTAATATTTAAAAAGTTTAATTTTATATTACGCACCTGTCATTTTACACTTCTTTAGTCTTGATGGTTCTCTTTACTTTTACTTTTTCAAAAGTATATTGACAGGAATGTTATCTGTCCTCAGTTACTGTATTTTTTTTTCTTTTTTGCACATTTCTTAAATGTATTTTGACGTTTCTCGCCATCTCCTCAAGCAGTTTCTATTTAAATACATAATAAACTCTCTCTTCACCCTCCCACTATTGCTATCAAGATGACATCTTTAATTTGTCATCTTCCTGTTTTCAACTTCTTATCTTTGTGCGGATGACCCCACCCCCCCATCCCCTCCCCCTCTTAACTTATAGCCCATTGAAACAATCTGACATTATGATTTTCCACGTAAGTCCCCTTCCCGCCCGCCCCGCCCTTTATTTACTTTCTATGACATGTCAACAACCTGTTGTTTAATGACATGTCATCCACCTGTTGTCGTTTAATAACATGTCATCCACCTGTTGTTTAATGACATATCATCCACCTGTTGTTGTTTAATGACATGTCATCCACCTGTTGTTGTTTAATGACATCTCATCCACCTGTTGTTTCATGACATGTCACCCACCTGTTGTTTAATGACGTGTCATCCACCTGTTGTTTAATGACATGTCACCCACCTGTTGTTTAATGACATGTAACCCACCTGTTGTTTCATGACATTTTTTTAAAACCACCATCTGAAGTCTATTCTTATGAAATTTGACCAAACTCCATTTCTTCCACAACCTGCCAACATTCTATCCCGAAATGTCATCATCTGCTACACGTATTATGATTTATCACACAGGTCAGCCGTGTCATTTTGTTATTACCCCCCCCCTTTCCCATTACCGTTTTCTATTCCATTCATCGCACCCCCCCCCCGGCCCCATCAACGCCATCACAGCTATCCTATAAAATTAAATGAAACCCATTATCTACCAAAAGCTCCACCCTGTTAGAAAATGAAATTAAACATCATCCCCAATTTATCAACTCAACTTCTCCCTCCCTCCCCCACCCACCTCCCCACCTTTCCTCGGCCCATGGAACGATCTCCCAGATTCGAAACTCGCTCTCGATGGGGGAAAAAAAAACGAGTAAGAAAGTGCCCAACGTGCGCGCGCATCTGTCTCCTTCCAACTCACGGTTTCGGCTTACCCCGCTGGCCCAATATTTGCTTAGAAACTAAGAAGCCCTCTTAGCCACCCCTCCCCCTCCCCCCGTTTCCCTCCATCCAACCCCCATTTTCAGACACTTTCACCCTCATCATCATCACTCCCTTCTTTACCCCCTCCCCGCCCTCACCCAATTCTAAATCTTCACTGCCCCCCACCATACTATGCCCCATCCCCCCTCTCCATTCTTTTCCATACCCCCCTCCCCCACCCCTTTACCCCATCACAGAATGACCCTCCCAGAGAAAGTTATCAAGAAAATGAGCGCAGTGTATGCTCACTGATACCCTCTGGACAAATTTCAGGGGGTGGGGGGGGGGAGGGGGGCCGGGACGCACGTGCTTGGACATGTTGTCACGTAGAGTAGACGGTCCTGGATCACCTTTCTTCTCCTGTGATCTGTACTAATGAACACACTAATCCAGCTCCATTTCAGGCTGAATGGCCGGGGTGGGGTTGAGGGGGGGGGGGATGGGGTAAGGGAAGGAGTATGAAATAGAAATAGAAAAAAAAAAGACCTGAATTCCAAAAAGGGGCTTAACTCAAATCCGGTTAAATAACACTGGAACCTCTCTCTCTCTGTCTCTGTCCCGTCCCCTTCCCCTCCATTTTTTTTGTCTTCCTGCCATTCTTTCCTTCTTTCAAATCCTTCTAAAAGACAAAATGGATTTCATTCAGTGCTACAGCTGACAGCTATTGTGTCTCACTGTGTCTCGATGTTTAAGCTGTAACCATGTCGTCAATTGTGACACATGAAGCCTTTGATGTATCGTACAAAAAAGGAATTGAGGAAACTGATATATTTTTCTTGTATAAAACACACGAACCCATAATGAACAAGACACACACACACACAGAGACAGAGAGAGAGATAGAGACAGAGACAGAGAGAGATAGAGACACAGAGAGAGAGAGAGAGAGAGAGAGAGACAGAGAGAGATAGAGACACAGAGAGAGAGAGAGAGAGAGAGAGAGAGAGACAGAGAGACAGAGAGAGAGAGAGAGAGAAAGGTGTATTTTTAACTTCTTTTGACGAGCAATAATTTTCTGCTGCATTGAACACACAAAAAAAAAAAACCAACTTTAGGCCAATTTTTCACAGCTCGGATTAACAGATTAATTCGACTAATCTCCCTCAGTGAGATTAAAGTCTAATTCAATGAATGTATAGAAATTGTCACAAATGGTTCCGTTATATGGGCTCCTTTTTTGTTGCCAGACCACCCATATTATGGATACTTTAGATATATTTTTTTTAACAATCAAGGAATCATTACTTGAGCATTCTTTGTGTCTGAATGATCGAGATGGAGGCTGTAGGTATCATCTAGAACTGAATTAGCCATTGTTTTTATTGTCACCCGGCTTTATATCTGTCTTAACACCTCTATGCCTGAGAGCCTTTATTACCTTTTGTATATGCGCCTGGCACTACGCATGTCTGTGCATTTATGTATCTGTCATACAATAGGTCAACTGTATGTATGTATGTAAAGTATGTGTGTATGTATGTATGTATGTATGTATGTATGTATGTATGTATGTATGTATGTATGTATGAATGTATGTATGAATGTGTGTATGTATGTATGAATGTATGTATGTATGTATGAATGTATGTATGAGTATGAATGTGTGTATGTATGTATGTATGTATGTATGTATGTATGTATATATGTATGTATGTAAGTATGTATGCATGTATGTATTTATGTATGTAGGTATGTATGTATGAAAGTCTGTCTCTATGTCTGTGCAATAATGTATGTCAATCTGTTGGCCAGACTGTTCGTCTAACCCCTAACCCTGTCGACATGTCTGCACATTGATGTATATGTCAGTCTGTTGGTCAACTTTTCTGTTTGTATGTAGAGATGTATATATGTATGTCTGATATGTCTGTACTTTGATGTATGTGTCAATATGTTGGCCATTTTGTCCGTCTGTATGTATGTCTGTATAACTGTCGGTATGTCTGTGCAATAATGTATATTCCAGTCAGTAGGCTGTGGATGTCTTCATGTGCCTCCATAGTAAGCCCTAAGCCTGTTTGTCTGTCTGTACATCAGTATGTCGGCAAGTATGTATGTATGTACTTATTTAAGCTTCATCTCAAGTACTAGTATCATGCAATACACAGCAACAATTTGCTTTCAGCATTTTTCTATCGGGTTTAATACATAGTTCTATATCTGTCAACCCTGTATTGTCTATTTGTATGTGTGTGTGTGTGTGTACATTTTTAACACTAACAATCATAGTGACCACTGTTTGTATCGCCATCTAGCCCACAGTATCTTGATCCATCATATAATCATGAAATATTTAAACTTCGGTTTTAGTTAAATCTTGTCAAGTCTTTATTCGGCTTTTGTGAATTTGTACTGGAAAAAAAAATTGTTCCGGTTTCAGTCGATCCTATCGGTTTTCACAGGTTACACTTACGAGGTAACTGCGAATTAATATTATTTTTTGTCAACATATATTCATATGGTAAAATCAGACTAGGTTTTCGTCACTTCAGAATATTCTTCGATTGCATTTAGAACCATTCTAATTATAGACGAAAACTGAGGGATTTAAAGCTAGCAACACAAAAAGTTGCATATAGGCAGGTGATGTGCAATACGAGATGTGATGGGGAGAGAATCTTGGGAAGATAACAAAGTGCATGGGAGTTTCCTGCCCCTTTCATCATTTTGATCACTGCTGAGATTTGAATACCTTCTTGAAAAAAAAATATTTAAAAAAAAAAAAGAATATTTAATACTCTTAAAAAAATTAAATTTCATTCATTTTCATCTTTTTTATTTTTGTGTTTCGGAGTGATTTATTCATTCAGGTTGACTTAGAGTTGTGAATAGGGCACATGCATTGTTAAATTGGTTGCACCGGATTGAGACAGGCACAGAGAACACATAATTTGCTCGTTTTTTTTTTTAAATTGGAAAATTTGGAAAAAAGAAAAACAATTAAATATTGTGTGTGTGTATGTGTTCCGAAAATGGAAAGTAGGGTTTTAGGTAGGGTAAGGGGGGTGACAGAGAAGCGCATAGATAGATAGATAGATAGATAGATAGATAGATTAGATAGATAGATAGATAGATAGATAGATAGGTAGGTAGGTAGGTAGGTAGGTAGGTAGATAGATAGATAGATAGATAGATAGATAGATAGATAGATAGATAGATAGATAGATAGATAGATAGATAGATAGATAGATAGATAGATAGATAGATAGATAGATAGATAGATAGATAGATAAATAGATAGATAGATAGCGACCTTCCTTAAAAGCCATGCAGCACCTTAAACGAAACAAACAATGATGATCTAATGTTGTGAGAGGTCAGATTTTGAAGGACCAATATCCGTTCGCGTGACGTCAATTCACCGTCCCAACTTAAACCCTGAAACATTTCAGTTATCAAACAAAACAGTCAAATATTTGTTTACTGACTACAACAACACACAGGTCACGTGTCCTTCTATGTTGTTGTTTTTTTCCTTTTCATTTTACTTTGAACCTATCATTGACAAAAAGTAATTTATACACAAGTCAGACCGAGATTCCCCCCCCCCCCCATCAAAGATCACTGTGCCAAAGATGGCGCACGACAAGCGAGGACAGGAAATGTATGAATGATAAAGTTTCAAATGAATGAGACACTCCCGCTGAGAGAGCTCTCGAGGTCCGCTCGTCCGGCTGTGGGGTTCGGCGTTATGTATAACACAGTTCACCCCCACACCCTCCTCACCCCTCCCCATCACCTTTTATTTTTCCCTGCCTCGCCTCGCTATATCAATATTTGATTTCTCATTTTCATCCCCCTCCCCCCCCCGGGGAATGATAAATTAAACCACGTGGTTAAAATTCATAAAGTAAATAACAATAAATATCTATATAAATAATAGCGGTGTGGTTTCTGCGTTAAATCGAAATTGAAGAATTAATACAACAGTATTCCAGTTTAAAATTGTCAAACGTAAACAACAGTAATAAAAGTCATGAAAAAATCGGATCTGTAATGATACGATCATTTCAATAAGTGGCATATGTAATGATACGATTATTTCACTAAGTGACATCTGTAATGATACGGTAGTTTCACTAGGTGACATCTCTAATGATACGATTATTTCACTAAGTGACAACTGCAATGAATCGATTATTTCACTAAGTGACAACTGCAATGATACGATCATTTCACTAATTGACATCTGTAATGATGCGATCATTTCACTAAGTGACATCTGTAATGATACCATCATTTCACTGACATCTGTAATGATACGATCATTTCACTAAGTAACATCTGTAATGATACGATCATTTTACGAGAGACAGTAACTGGAGTAACATGATTGGTTCCAGACGATTAAAAAACATGGCCGTACAAAAGAAACATTCAGACCTGACAACTGCTATATCCCAAAGTTCAGTCACATTGCAGGTCTGACGTCTTGGGACCTAAGGGACTTTCAGCTCGGCATTCCTTTTTTTTTTTAAATTCTCGACGTGGCCCTGGCTTGGCGCTGTGAGACTCGCTGAGGCGCCAGGATGTGAAATTTTACAGACAGGCCAGACGTCTGCAGAATGTCGTCTGCTATAAGCTATTTCTACTTATTCCAGGCAAATCCCAGAACATCCGCTGTCACCAATAAAGAAATATTAATTGCACGCAGAGATGATGAATCTCAACAAAAGGTGCCCCACCCAACCGCCACCGCCCCATCCGTACGCCCTATTCTCCACCTTATTCACCCATTACTTTCTATAACAATATGAAGTTAACCTTTTTGATTGAAGTCGTTTCAGAAATCCCATCAACCAATGAATATACTTTATATGATTACTTTATTTTTATTTTTAAAAGTGCCGGCTAATATTTTTCATTTTAAACTTTAAAAGTTCAGTGAATAAATAGTGGACTCTCTTCTTTTTCCTTTAATTCTTCTTTCCGAAAAAAAAAAAACACTTCAAAAGTCGAGTATCTTCCAAGTCAAGTTCTCTGTTATCTTTCCGTTTATCAGAGACCAACGTTAAGGTCAAGTAGGGAGTATTCATTGTTGTTGTTGTTTGTATGTGTGCTTTTCCCACCGTTGCATCTATGTGGCGGGAAGGGGGGGGCGCATGCTTGTAGAAATAAACAGTTAACAATAAGTGGAAATCAAGCGGCCCTTTGTCTTGTTTCGATTTTTTTTTAAATATATAAAACTCACCGAGCCTAACAAGAAAAAAAGTTGTTTACGAAACTAAACACCGCAAGCTAGGAAAATGTAAATAATGTGTCCGATAGATACAGTTCCCAGAGTTTAACAATATATATATATATATATATATATATATATATATATATATATATATACCGAGATGTTTAGAAAGCTGAACATACTAATCAATAACACATTTATACAGAGAAGTTTAGAAAACTGAACACACTGGCTTGTTCACATACATTCATAAATAAATACATATACCACACACACACACATCTATATAAATAAAAGCGATGTGGGTTGTGCGTTAAATCGAAAGTAAAGAATTAATAAAACAGTATTCCAGTTTAAAATACAATCATGAAAAAATCCGATCTGCCCTAAACCAAAAAAATAACCTAGCCTACCGATCAAGCCTAAGGGGATATAATTCTATGCGAAGGTTTTGCAGATTACAGCTAGTACAAGCATACATGCAAACAATAGATTCTCGTATAGAAATATAAGATATATATATATATATATATATATATATATATATATATATATATATATATATATATATATATATGTTAAGGCCAATGTCTGCTTGGCGGCCAATTGCAGATAATGTGAACATTGGCTTGCCAGTGTCAGACATCGGATGGCGAATTTGATATTGGCTGGGTGCGACCGGCCAACGTCGAAGTGAAATGGGTAAAGTGTCGTGTGAAAGAGATAACATCAGTTACGAATTTTTTGAACGTTAAAGCGAGATGAACTTATGTAAACAGATTAGGCACAGGACGTGGCTGGCATCTTTTATTAAATTTGAACAAAGGGATGACAAAGGGAAACAATCAACCGCTTTCATTATGTCAATTATTATCAAAAGAACTTTGAATATCAACTACGTGTGATGATCTGTTAAAATTTAATAAAAGATGTCGATCACATTGGCCGGTTTAACTGGCCAATATCTGCAATTGGCCGTAATATATATATAGACATATATATATATATATATATATATATATATATATACATATATATATAGACCCCGATCAAAGCTTTTTCGTTTAGCGCTGTTTTGATTTAACGCTCTTTTATTTGAATTGTAGGATTCTCCGAAATTGCTCGCTCAGCAGTTTATCTGTGTCTCTTCTTTCCTGTGGTGTTATACGAACGTATTTTTTTTTATCGTTTCAAACATTTGTTGACGTTATTGTAAACACTGTATGAATTTATATGAAATACCGATTGATATAGTGAGAAATATATGATGTGGAAGTTGTGGAAGAAATAGTGCAAGAAACGGCACCAAGTCTTTCTAATGATGAGCTCAAGGAATTAGCGTACCAAGAACACAAAAATATTGAAAGTAGTGATTCTGAAGAAGAGCAACAGAATTTCTAAAAACCAGTTTGAAAAATATAACAGATATTATTGGCCAATTTATTGAAAATGACCCGAATTTTGACAGAAGTTCAAAGGCAAGACGGGTTTTATGGATGCCTTATCCAATTAGCAACAACTTCTTACAGAGCGAAAAAGGAAAACGCAAATTACATTAAATACCTTCTTGATAAAAGGGCAGAAAATTAGAAATACAGAAGAGACTGAATGATCTGAAATGTGAACATAATGACTTAGAATTTTATTTATTCGTAAACGTAAATTCGTTTCTATATTTGTAAGAAATAATTTTATGTTTTATTGTTATAAACGTAATTAATAAATTTAATGGTAAAATACCTGACCAATCATTTACCCATCTTCACTTAAACCCATTATTTACATAATGAGATAACCTCGTTTAACGCTGTTTCATATTACGCTCTACTTTGATGAAATGTATAAACGCGCTAAACGGGTGTCTTACTGTATATCAGACTGTCATCATTTCAACCCACTTTCTTGGAGCAGTTGCATACCCTTGCCCACCTCCCTTTGCCATGGTTCATAACAACCCATTCAAGGGCGTAGACAATGCAGCTTAGGTATATGAAAATTCCAAACTCGATGGACGAGGGGACCAGGTAAATAATGAGTCAAGCGAAGGGACGGGGAGGGGGCAAAGGGATTGATGTGTGTGTGGGGGGGGGGGTCACTGTTCATTAAATGCCGAGTTTGAGAAGTACAAAACAACACACACACGAGCTAAAGAGAAGTCCAAGTTGACCTTTGCAGGTATCCAGTTTGTCCGGTGAATGACATGTTGGTGATGCTTGTTAGACCAGGGGATGGTACACACTCTCAGACATTTTATACATGACATTCACAGTACGGTGGCAGTCTGATAAGACAAGGGAACATCACTCCATTAACGGGAGGGAAAACGGCATACCGCGATTTTTTTCCCCTTGTCGTTAGCAGACGCCACAGAATGGTGGTGACGTACCTGCCTAGCAACCAATTAGTGAATTCTTTTATGTCGTCTTATGAAAAGAGAGAGAGAGAGAGAGAGAGAGAGAGAGAGAGAGAGAGAGAGAGAGAGAAGAGAGAGAAAGAAAGTAGAAAACAACAACAATAACAAGACCCACATATTAGTTTTTGGTTATTACTGGATATTAATGTGTGCCCTGGGCGTTCACAAGGATAGGCAAACTAGACAGCCTACCATTCTCTCTCTCTCTCTTTCTCTCTCTCTCTCCCCCCCCCCCACCACCACCACCACAATCAAATAATCGATCCAGTTTATAACTCTACTAGATGTGATGAAAGTTACTAAGGTTTTCCTATTATACCCAAAAGTCTTAGTCCCTCCCCCCCCCCTCTCCAATTACTTCTCCGCCTTCCATTATGAATCCCAGTAAATAGATTTTTACAACATTTGTTTTGTCATTACTTATGCTCAGTTAAATACTTTTTTTTTTTTTTAACTTTGTGAAAAACTGGAATGGTTGGCTATCACCGGCCTCTTGAGAGCACCCCCCACTTCCCCCCCCCCCGCCTTCGCCCCCGCCACCCAAATCATATTTTTTTTGGTGAAAAAAAATAAATTAATGACAATAAATTGTTCAAACAAACAACAATAAAATACAGATAGAACTTTTCTCTTAGCAACCAATGCCGTTACAACATTGTTTTCGTTTAGTTGGGCCCTACTCTTACAGATGGACGAGGAATGCTTAGGCTAAAGAATATTTGGTGGCCCAAGGCAAAAGTATGTTTTAGAGACACTAGGTTAAAATATTGCCCAGATGAACACTAGAAATGTTGGGCCACTAATAATCTCACACACGCCCCCAGATTAAAATCATTTTAGACGGGGTCCCTGACAAGTGCCCTTCATTGTGGAATATTTCTAAAGGATCTGCCCCATAATATTTCTAAAAGACTCTGCTCCCCCCCCTCATAATATTTCTAAAAGTCTCTGCCCCCTAATATTTCTAAAAGTCTCTGCCCCTTCATCTATTTCTAAAAGTCTCTGCCCCCCCCTACAATATTTCTAAAAGTCTCTGCCCCCCTCCAATATTTCTACAAGTCTCTGCCCCCCCCTTCCAATATTTCTAAAAGTCTCTGTCCCCCTTCCAATATTTCTAAAAGTCTCTGCCCCCTACAATATTTCTAAAAGTTTATGCCCCCCCTCCAATATTTCTAAAAGTCTCTGCCCCCCCCAATATTTCTAAAAGTCTCTGCCCCCTTCTAATATTTCTAAAAGTCTCTGCCCCCTCCAATATTTCTAAAAGTCTCTGCCCCCCCCCTCATAATATTTCTAAAAGTCTCTGTCCCCTCCAATATTTCTAAAAGTCTCTGCCCCCTCCCTAATATTTCTAAAAGTCTCTGCCCCCTTCCTAATATTTCTTATACTCTCTGCCCCCTCCAATATTTCTAAAAGTCTCTGCCCCCTCCTAATATTTCTTATAGTCTCTGCCCCCCTTCCAATATTTCTAAAAGTCACTGCCCCACTTCCAATATTTGTTAAAGTCTCTGCCCCCCCCAATATTTCTAAAAGTCTCTGCCCCCCTTCCAATATTTCTAAAAGTCTCTGCCCCCAATATTTCTAAAAGTCTCTGCCCCCCCCCTAATATTTCTAAAAGTCTCAGCCCCTTCCAATATTTCTAAAATCTCTGCCCCCCTCTAATATTTCTAAAAGTCTCTGCCCCCCTCCAATATTTCTACAAGTCTCTGCCCCCTCGAATATTTCTAAAAGTCTCTGCCCCCCTTCCAATATTTCTAAAAGTCTCTGCCCCCCTTCCAATATTTCTAAAAGTCTCTGCCCCCTACAATATTTCTAAAAGTTTCTGCCCCCCCTCCGATTTTTCTAAAAGTCTCTGCCCCCCCCAATATTTCTAAAAGTCTCTGCCCCCTTCCAATATTTCTAAAAGTCTCTGCCCCTCCAATATTTCCAAAAGTCTCTGCCCCCCATTATTTCTAAAGTCTCTGCCCCCTCCAATATTTCTTATAGTCTCTGCCCCCTTCCATTATTTCTATAAGTCTCTGCCCCCCAATATTTCTAAAGTCTCTGCCCCCTTCTAATATTTCTAAAAGTCTCTGCCCCCTCCAATATTTCTAAAAGTTTCTGCCCCCTTCCAATATTTCTAAAAGTCTCTGCCCCCCTCCAATATTTCTTATAGTCTCTGCCCCCCTTCCAATATTTCTAAAAGTCTCTGCCCCCCTTCCAATATTTTTAAAAGTCTCTGCCCCCCCCAATATTTCTAAAAGTCTCTGCCCCCTACAATATTTCTAAAAGTTTCTGCCCCCCTCCAATATTTCTAAAAGTCTCTGCCCCCCTCCAATATTTCTAAAAGTCTCTGCCCCCCTTCCAATATTTCTAAAAGTCTCTGTCCCCCTTCCAATATTTCTAAAAGTCTCTGCCCCCTACAATATTTCTAAAAGTTTATGCCCCCCTCCAATATTTCTAAAAGTCTCTGCCCCCTCCTAATATTTCTTATAGTCTCTGCCCCCCTTCCAATATTTGTTAAAGTCTCTGCCCCCCCCCAATATTTCTAAAAGACTCTGCCCCCCTTCCAATATTTCTAAAAGTCTCTGCCCCCCAATATTTCGAAAAGTCTCTGCCCCCCCTAATATTTCTAAAAGTCTCAGCCCCTTCATCTATTTCTAAAATCTCTGCCCCCCCTACAATATTTCTAAAAGTTTCTGCCCCCTCGAATATTTCTAAAAGTCTCTTCCCCCCCCCTACAATATTTCTAAAAGTCTCTGCCCCCCTTCCAATATTTCTAAAAGTCTCTGCCCCCCTCCAATATTTCTAAAAGTCTCTGCCCCCCTCCAATATTTCTAAAAGTCTCTGCCCCCTCCAATATTTCTAAAAGTCTCTGCCCCCCCAATATTTCTAAAAGTCTCTGCCCCCTTCCAATATTTCTAAAAGTCTCTGCCCCCTCCCTAATACTTTTTATAGTCTCTGCCCCCCTTCCAATATTTCTAAAAGTCTCTGCCCCACTTCCAATATTTCTAAAAGTCTTTGCCCCCCTTCCAATATTTCTAAAAGTCTCTGCCCCCTCTAATATTTCTAAAAGTCTCTGCCCCCCTAATATTTCTAAAAGTCTCTGCCCCCCTTCCAATATTTCTAAAAGTCTCTGCCCCCCTCCAATATTTCTAAAAGTCTCTGCCCCCCTCAAATATTTCTTATAGTCTCTGCCCCCTTACACCTAAAAACACTAACACCACCACGACCCAACATCCAGTAAATATATTATTATCTAAGTTAACCGAAGTGCCAGAAATATATATATTGACAACTATTTAGTGTGCATCTCTACAGGTATAGTGCGTAATTTAGAACGACTACCTACCGACCCACCACACTTTGAGTTTATTTTTCCTTTCTAAGAACATTGCATATGGTCACGTAATATTCCTTGTAGAATTTTTTTTTTATAAACAGGAGTACTTTAAATAAGAAAAATAAAACTAGAAAGAAACTTCTCTAAATGATAGAGAAATTTAACAAAAAAGAAAAAAAAAACTTCGAGGTGGGGGAGTAAACATATTTTAAACAGCTGTCGATGTGCGCGAACCCAACAGACCCATCAGGAGCGAACACATTTCTCAGAAATTAATTTGACGCGGAATCAGAGTAAGGTCTTGTACTTACGCTCTCGTGTTTGTTTGTTTTTTTTCTACAACTTATAATAAATAAAAAAAACTTCCACTAACTTCCCACCATTTGTTTGTTTGGGAGACAGTGCGAAATGTCTGGCTGCGCGCCTCAGACACAAGTGCGACATGAGCCCAACACTTCAAATGTCGAAATGGTTTATTTTCACTCCGAATAAACTGTTGCTACATACCAAAAAAAAAAATAAAACGCGATCATAAAAAGAAAATCGGGTTCTATTTTAACAGCGAATTAGTTTCTTTTTTTTTTTGTTCTGTTACCTTGTAACTTTGACTTTCTGCTGTATACAAGTTGAAGTGAATTTGGGAAAGGGGGGGGGGGAGAGTTGGATGACAATCAGGGATGTGCTGAGAAATGGGGAGGGGGAGATATAGGGTTGGGGGGGGGACGGAATAAGTTTTTTTCTTTTTTTTTAAATCAGGGAGGAACGTTTATTTATTCCCAGAAGAACAATTTTCAGCCTCAGCTGAAAGTGGTGGGCAAAGTAAATATTTCCACATTTGCTCTCCACTGAACACTTTAAATAAATGTTGGTCTGAGGTCGTAGAGTTCACGGGTAAGGTAAGGCCAATGGAGAAGACTAACCAGAATTATAATTCCATCAGCGTCATTATTATTATTATTATTATCAGGGCCGGTCTTATGGATAGGGTAACTAGGCGGCTCTCTGTCAGACACCTCAACACTACTATGGTTGACCTCCCCCACCCCCCAACAGCGTATGTCAGAGGCCCCGGGCATAAAAGATTTAAGATGTCAGAGGAGTGCATAGGTATTCAAATATTATATATGAAACCAGCGGCCATGAAAGAGTTTTTAATCCTGTATCGAGCACACAACCAACCACAAAGGGCTGAAGTTGCACTGGCTACGGAGATATTCCTCCTCCTCATCCCCCCCACCCCACCCCCACCCCTAGGAAGATTTTAGTCGCTGGTGTCACTCAGATTTGACCTCTTTCTGTCCGCTGTACGCCGAACCTGGATCGCAGCTTCGGCCACTGAGCCAAACATTATTGTATGTTTCTTCGCTGGGAGGTATATTTTCAGTTTGTGCTTGTCTATCACAGGACAGCCACTAGGTGGGGGTGCAACCCAAATTAGTATCACATGCTCACGCCATAAAGGGCTCCGTTAGATACTATAATCTGTTAAATAATGACTAACTAATGGGTTTGAACTGGGGGGGGGGCGCTATCAAGTGGTCCGTTAATTGATTCATAATGCATTGGAGATAAGTCTAAAAGACGGCATAACTTAATATACTTGGTTTGGATTATTTTTATCTATATAAACAATAGTGGTGTGGGCTCTGCGTTAAATCGAAAGTAAATAATTAATACAACAGTATTCCAGTTTAAAATACACTGATGAAAAAAATCTGATCTGCACGAAACCAAAAATAACCTAGCCTACCGATCAAGCCTAAGGGGATATAACTCTATGCAAAGGTTTAGCAGGGTACAGCTAGTATACATATATTATTGTTTTAAATTAGAGAATGCAATTCACTTGTTCGTGTTTATTCATAGTGATTGGGCAATGACTCGGAACCAAGAGCCGGACATATCTGAGCTATTTTACATATTGAAGTCTTCTTAAAAAAAAATTGTATATCCGGAAAAAAATCTTTGTGCTGAACTAATCGAAATATGGAACTAATCGAAATATGGAACTAATTGAAATATGGAACTAATCGGAATATGTATTTAGAGGCCTATCTCTAGAACTACTAAAGTTTCTAAAAGCACAAACATTTAGGGAGAAAAAACCCTGGCCAATGTACTCGATAAACGAATTACACTTAAAATGTTGAGTTAATTTATAATGCTATTTTTTTTTAACTTAAAAGTTTAGTTATAATCAGAAATATTTACTTCTGTGTGCGTTTTTAAAAAAAAAAAACCAATTTGGCGCGCAATTTAAAAAAAAAATAATTTGTATTTTCTGGTGACTTAGATAAATAAATATCTTGGGATAACAGTTTGTTTTGTCACCTCTCCCTCACTTCTCCCTAGTGTCACGCCCCCATGCGCCAGGTGAGATAACCGCACCTGGTTGAAGGAAATTTAAGTTAAATAAATGCTCAGACTTTACTTTTTGCCGCCTAAAATGTAGCAAAAGCAAAACGTACGTCTGCTTACTTTAACAGTTACAATCATTAGTTATGTTGATGTAAACTGCACCGACCCTTATTTGACATTATCTACGATTTCTCTCTTTTACAATAGTCATTAAAGTTTAGCAGTGTATTCCTTGACCAATATTTACAGTACAGCTCCATCAAAAACATTTACAGCACAGCTCCATCAATAGCACATACTGTAAAGTTCCATCAATAGCATATAATGTACAGCTCCATCAATAGCATATACTGTACAGCTCCATCAATAGCATATACTGTACAACTCCATCAATAGCATTTACTGTACAGTTCCATCAAAAGCATATACTGTACAGCTCCATCAATAGCATATACTGTACAGTTCCATCAATAACATATACTGTACAGCTCCATCAATAGCACATACTGTACAGTTCCATCATCAACAAAATTAATAGCAACGTCTCGTCACTAGCTCGTATGTGCCACTCACCAGCATTAACAGCAGAGCAATATTAAATAAGTATAATCCAGCTTCCATCAAACACTAACAATAGTACACCTTCCATCAATCAGCAACAATGATAATACAAGTTCTATCAAACACCAACAATTATATTAATAGCCAACATTTTCAGAAGTTCATACTATCATAGACGTGTACAGTAGGGTAATAACAATTATAATTATTTTTTGTAACCAACATGAAACCCCTTACATTCGAGGAACAATTGTATATAGATGACAGTAGAAACATTTTTTTTTTTTTAAATTGAAAAAAGTTCCCCCACCTTTTCATTTTTGTTTTCACATATCGCGCAGTTTGACAATCAGTTTCAATTTCACACTGAATTTTTACATGACTTTCTAGACTGCTTTTAAGCACATTCCAGTCAGTTTTTCCATTTGTTTATAAACAAGGCATCTATCCTCATCTTCTAAAATGAATGGGGATCCGAGAATTCCATCTATTGAAAAGCTAATCAATCTCACATGAATGCCCACAAACCGTCAAATTCTTGGAAACTTCACTTTTCTGTTCAATAGCAAGAAATGGCGACTGGATCGAATCAAAATTATTATTACGGATATAGAATTGCTCTGGGTGTAAGTTCTAGACTTTCCACTATTATCCAGCGAACTAATCAGAAAGAAAATCAATTGTCTGTTTGATTTATATGACAAAAACAAAAACAAAAAGAAACCGTCCGATAAATTTACTCCAACACTTTCTATGTTATTTGATGTCACCAACGTCAATGGAAAATGGAAAAGCAAGGAGGATAAAGAGCTCTACTAGAGGCAAGTTAAGAGTGGAGGAAAGATTGGTTATTCAATGGTCAAACAAGCCCCTTTAGAATCAATCCACCCAAGAAAACGAATCCGACTATCCAAAACTCAATCTCAAGCCAGCTCTTCTCAATCGCAACCTACACAAACACATACACCTGTCTCACAGCCTACACAAACATATACAACTGTCTCACAACCTACACGAACACATACAACTGTCTCAGACTCTTCGGATTCTGAAACCTCTGCTTCTTCACCCGACTCGACAACCTATTCTTCCACGTCATCTTCTGAATGCAAACCGAAATACCAAAGAGCAAGCACTACAACAGCGGGTTCGCTAGTACTGAAAAACAATTTTTCTACACATAAAGCACATGACGTTCTTGCAACCATTGCTGAACAGGATCATGATGTGCCGGTTCCAAGTCAGGCGGGTGTTTGGAAACGAGTAATCTCTGAAGGACGGAAAATGAAAACCAAAAATTTTCAAAAACTTCAAAGCAAAGAACCATATTGTCTGCAGTTTGATGGTAAAAGAGTGCAAGGGGAAGAGTATCAAGTAGTTATGCTGAAAATATGACAACCGAAATAAAACCCGGTACTCTTAAATGTGATGTCTTGAGCAAGGGCTTTCAGAAGCCACAATATATTGACTGTCCGCACCATGTACTCGTACTCCTTCTGAAACATGTCATGAATTTCTTATTCAAAAACCAACGAGCCAACAAGAACTCAACTACTTTTTTCATTGACAAATTAACGCAACACTTTGGCACACTTCAGGCTGATTACCACCTCGTTGTGACAGATGATGTTAGCACAGGCGAGCGCCCTGGATGGCGAGATGTTTTCAAGTTCTCTTATGAATTATGTCAGGCATATCGTCATTACATAACAACTTCACGTTGGCCTCGCATCAGCTGGAAGAAACTACCAAATTTACACTAGGCAAGATGGAACTCACATGCGATACATACTATTATAGCATTATTTCTGATACCAGAGTGGCGCAACATCCTCGCTCCTGCTTGCAACTTTATCTGCCATGAATGGGCAAATGCTTGATTCCATGTGCAACACTACAATAAAGCGTCCTTCAATGAGCTGTTTACCTCACTCATCAGGTTAAAATGCAAAAACGTGCTGTAAAACTGATGGATGAACTTCATCGATAAAATTTGAATTTTTGAATCTGAAGTTCTTATGAACAATGTGTTTTACACATTTCTTGTACATTATGTACATATTACTAACTGATCTGTATCTTATTTGTTAATAAAAGTTGTTAAGTTATTATTATTACTCTTTTGAATTAAGCTATAAAAAAACTTGTCCTTTTTTTTTGAAAAAAAAATATTTTTTCACTTTTTTCTTCCGAAAAAGAGGGAGGTGGGGGAACTTTTTTTAAAAAAAAACAAAAATGCAATTTATATTCTTAAATTACACATAAAAGTTCCTCGATTGCAAGTGGTTTCATAAAAATATTTTTTTTGTTATCACCCTAGTGTACAGCTTAGAAACCAACCATTTTGATATTAAGGTTTTGGGTCTTCTCCTTTAAAAAATAAATAAAACAGATTCACGTTTTTTATGTTGCCTTTAGTGGCCAATATGCATGACTAAAGAGAAATCATAAAAGTGACCATAAGACCAATAAGTTATAGAAATCATAAAAGTGACCATAAGGCCAATAAGTTATAGAAATCATAAAAGTGACCATAAGACCAATAAGTTGTAGAAATCATAAAAGTGACCATAAGACCAATAAGTTATAGAAATCATAAAAGTGACCATAAGACCAATAAGTTGTAGAAATCAATGAGATGGATGTGCTTTAAAAAAAATTAATGGTAGACCGAAAGAATTTATGGGTAATATATTTGTTAAATGTCGACAAAGTTTATCGAAATCTGGTTTTGTAGAACGAAACAAGGTATATCTTTTTTAATGCAGAGAGTGATTTCTCTCTCGTCATTTACGTAATCCCGAGTAACCCAATTAGTCAACGGCGTATTCCTGGGGTAATTCATAGGGTCAAACAAAGTTTACTTTCCGCCAGTGAAGCACGTTTCTATAAGTGGCCACGCTATTGCCGGATTTCTTTTGGGCGTCCACTACATCTTTCATGGTCAATGACTTTCCGTTTGCCAGTATTGCCTTTTGATGAAACATTCTTCGAGTGGTCAAGTGGGGGGATTGTTTGTGTAAGTGACGACCAGCCCGGCAACCATGAGGCTGCACTGGTTCAATATTTGTGACGTCTCAAGTTTTCCTATGACGCAATCGTTGATCCGTAACGATAACACTCTCAAGTTTTCAAGCATGAACAAATCGCTGTGAAGTTCTGGTCTCCCCTTTTAAAATGAGTTCAACACTTCCCAAGTCAAGCCATCAACCCTTTTAAATGTATCGCAAGCTCTCTGGGTACCGTTATAAAATCAATGATTTGACTACATTTATGTGGAATGTGAAATTAAAGGCAAAAAGAAAAACAAGCAATTAATCCTGTTCCATTCTAGACACAGGACGTGTTAGCGCATTTTCATGTTATGTATCAGTACGTATGCTATCTTTCAGTAAATATTTGTAAATTTTGGAAATGTTTATAAATTCAATTGTGTAATGCATATATCTGTAAAAAAAAATGTATAAAGACGTTTCTTTATATTTGAAAAAAAATTATTTTCTCTTAAATCTAACTACAAGTGGTTTGTGGTTACTGAAATAGGACTCATAATTGAAAACATTCGAAATTATAGTCATTTAATCGTCCGAAAACTCCGTCAATTGTTGCATAGCTCTGATACTTTCAATTAAACTCAGAACACAAGCTTACTATTTCATTTGATAAGTTTCTTAATAAATCTTGGTGAAACTACGTGCTGCAGTATTTCGCACAAAATGAACGGGCTATTGAACGTACAAGGTGTATATATAATATATAAGCCCCTTATGAGCCCTGAAGCCCGGCCCTCAGAGGTTCTATCGCAAAATGAGCTTTTGATGTACACATGGCAGGCCAAGACCTACAAAATGATACATACATCATGGGTCTAAGACTTATAGTTGCTGAGATATAGCGCTCCTTTATTAATATAGCTTATATAGTAAAAAACGGTACTAAGCCCCCTTTTACGGCCCTGAGAGGTCAGATCGCGAAATGGGAAAAAGTCATTTCTTGGCAGGCCAAGACCTACAAAATGATATATACATTATGGGTCTAGGACTTATGGTTGTTGAGATCTAGGGTGATGACAGACAGACGGACAGACAGACAAAACGGGGACAATAGAGCATTTTTTTCGAAAATGCTCTAAAAATACTTCAAAGTCCTAGTTAGTTATATTATCAACATACGCCTGAGCAGAGCTTTTCTAGTGGATTGGCAAATTCCGCAACCGCTGATGAAGCGTCCTTCCCCGCATTTATTTGTTTTAAATCAGACGCTGAGAGGACCACCAAATATCTATGCAAGTATCTCTCTAGGGCCACCAAATATTTATGCAAGTTTCTGTCTAGGGCCACCAAATATCTATGCAAGTCTCTGTCTAGGGCCACTAAACATCTATGCAAGTCTCTGTCTAGGGGCCACCAAACATCTATGCAAGTTTCTGTTTAGGGGCCACCAAATATCTATGCAAGTTTCTGTCTAGGGCCAACAAATATCTATGCAAGTCTCTGTTTAGGGGCCACCAAATATCTATGCAAGTCTCTGTCTAGGGCCACCAAATATCTATGTAAGTCTCTGTCTAGGGGCCACTAAATATTTATGCAAGTTTTTGTCTAGGGCCACCGAATATCTATGCAAGTCTCTATCTAGGGCCATAAACTATCTATGCAAGTCTCTGTCTAGGGCCACCAACTATCTATGCAAGTCTCTATCTAGGGCCACTAAACATCTATGCAAGTCTCTGTCTAGGGCCACCAAATATCTATGCAAGTTTCTGTCTAGGGCCACCAAATATCTATGCAAATCTCTGTTTAGGGGTCACCAAATATCTATGCAAGTCTCTGTCTAGGGCCACCAAATATCTATGCAAGTCTCTGTCTAGGGCCACCGAATATCTATGCAAGTCTCTGTCTGGGGCCAACAAATATCTATGCAAGTCTCTGTCTAGGGGCCATCAAATATCTATGCAAGTCTCTGTTTAGGGCCACCAAATATCTATGCAAGTCTTTGTCTAGGGCCACCAAATATATATGTAAGTCTCTGTCTTGAGCCACCAAATATTTTTGCAAGTTTCTGTCTAGGGCCACCGAATATCTATGCAAGTCTCTGTCTAGGGCCACAAACTATCTATGCAAGTCTCTGTCTAGGGCCACCAACTATCTATGCAAGTCTCTATCTAGGGCCACTAAACATCTATGCAAGTCTCTGTATAGGGCCACCAAATATCTATGCAAGTTTCTGTCTAGGGCCAACAAATATCTATGCAAGTCTCTGTTTAGGGGCCACCAAATATCTATGCAAGTCTCTGTCTAGGGCCACCAAATATCTATGTAAGTCTCTGTCTAGGGGCCACCAAATATCTATGCAAGTCTCTGTCTAGGGGCCACCAAATATCTATGCAAGCCTCTGTCTAGGGGCCACCAAATATCTATGCAAGTCTCTGTCTAGGGGCCACCAAATATCTATGCAAGTCTCTGTCTAGGGCCACCAAATATCTATGTAAGTCTCTGTCTAGGGGCCACCAAATATCTATGCAAGTCTCTGTCTAGGGGCCACCAAATATCTATGCAAGCCTCTGTCTAGGGGCCACCAAATATATATGCAAGTCTCTGTCTAGGGGCCACCAAATATCTATGCAAGTCTCTGTCTAGGGCCACCAAATATCTATGCAAGTCTCTGTCTAGGGGCCACCAAATATCTATGCGTCTCTGTCTAGGGCCACCAAATATCTATGCAAATCTCTGTCTAGGGCCACCAAATATCTTAGCAAGTTTCTGTCTAGGGCCATCAAAGACATAAGAATGATTTGGCGCCAGGGTTACAGCTTTTAGAAGGCGAATAACTTATTTTACTGAAAGCAGACGATTGTCTTATACTTTTTAACTTTTCATGTACAATGAATTAACACATTTCAAACGAAGCTTTTCCTGATAGTACAAAAAAGATGTGACAATATTATTCAGTTTAAAGATTTTAAAAAAAAATGTAAAATTCAGTAGAATATGTGTGTCTAAAAAGTAGAATGAAAATTGTATACAAAAAACAACAACAACAGAAAGCGGTTTGTGTTTAAGTTATAACAGAAACTGAAATCTGATATAATTTAGTGAATCAAGCTATGAACCATTAAGGCAGTGGTCCCCAACCTTTTTCTCGCCGCGGACCGGTCAACGTTTACATTCTTGTCCCGCGGCCCGCTGGGGGGGGGGGTCGTGTATTATTTATATTTTAGATAGTTTTGATTTACAATGCCACTGCCTCTCACATCCACTCATCTCCCTGTTACACACAACCTCTCGTCCATGGATAGTCACACTATCCCGAGAGAAATACACCACAATAAGTAAAAAGGAAATAATTTAATGTTTCTTTGGCGGCCAAGTACCTTTTCATCCACGGACCAGCACCGGTCCGCGGACCGGAGGTTGGGGACCACTGCATTAAGGAATAAGAACTTTTAGAAAGTTCAGCTAGAGATCAAAGCAGGGTTAGGTTAGAGTGACCAAGAAGCTCCCTTGATAACGTCCTCACTAAAATAAATTTGGGTTTGGACAAAGTTTAGCCATTAAAAAACACGCCAAGCCTCGCTTGATTTAAGAATGTTGTCAAGGCAACCTATCTGGTGCTAGCCCGCCCTTGGCAGATTGGCTAAAAAGACCGGCGGCGGAACGAAATATTTTAAGGAGGGGCAAGACAAAATATGACCGAAAGACAAATTTTACCCCTTTAATTCTATAATAGAATATAGTAATTCTGTAGCAAGTATTTAATCGATATTATTAAACAATAATATATTAAAAAAAATAAAAATGAACATTGAGCACTTCTGTCGTCAACTGATTCGTAATGTCAGTTTGTTTACAAATTTAATAGTGAAATTAGATCAGAAAATTACTGATAATTATCATGAATGATGATGAATATGAAACCGGAAACGGGAAACTCAATAAACAAAAAGTAATTTATGAAAAGATAATAAATAATTGTATTTTCTTTCAAAATTACATTTGCCGTCATTCGGTAGATGGCAATACTTCTCTATACTTAGAAGACGCATTTGCTATCTGTCTGTCTGTTCCCTTAAAACTCAAGATCCAGACAACCAAACAACGTGAAATTTGGTACACGCAGTGGCGCAACCGGGGAGGGGGCAGGGGGGCTTGAGCCACCCCTTCCTCTCCCCACAGGCCAATCATCAATTCATAATTTACGTTAAAAAGTTACAAAAAAGACTGTCAAACTGTCTTTTTTCAATATGTGAGCCCCCCCCCCCCCAGCATTTTTTGCTGGTTGCGCCACTGGGTACACGTACACAAAATTACATGGGGAATGTTCTTAAACAGGTTTCGTTCCATCTCAATGGGTACTTTAATTGTAATTAATTATTTTGGATATCAAAGACATGAAAATTGGCAAACTTTTACCCCGATTTCAGGTTTTACGAGCTTCTCTCCCACATAGCTAACTTACTATAAATATGATCGGTACGGGGAACTAAATATCACATTACTTACTACATTACATTCCATTCCTTCATCCATAGGAATCGTCATCTTTTGCTACAGTCATGCCTAAGAGAGAGAGGGAGGGAAAGAGGGAGGGAAAGAGGGAGGGAGGGAGGGAGGGAGAGAGAGAGGGGGGAGGGAGAGAGGGAGGGAGGAAAAGAGGGAGAGGGAGGAGAGGGAGGGAGGGAGGGAGGGAAAGAGGGAGGGAGGGAAAGAGGGAGAGAGAGAGGAACTGCCAAAAATGTTGTGTATCACATTGCTTTAAGATAAATGTACCCTTTTATTGCATGCAAATAAACCCTTTTTTACGCGTCTTATTTTAAATCTTAATTAAACGTCAAATTACGCTTCTTAAATAAACAGAAAACATTATTTTAAACCCGGGCAAAGCCGGGTACTTGCAACTAGTTTTAAAATATGCCACAACAACTCTCAATAATGTTATTACTGTAAAATGTCAATTAATTATAATTTCTTTCAAATATTAAATTTAAGAAATAAATCAAATGAATTATGAAAATGAAAATGATACATATAAACTAAAATGATTACAAAGTTAAAAAAGTTAAAATTTTAGGGGGGGCAGACTGGAAATTTAAGGGGGGGGGGCGCCGCCACCCCTTAAAAGTTTTAGGGGGGCCGCTGCCCCCCTGCTCCGCCGCCAGTGATGGAGATTATATTGTCAATCTACTACAGTGAATTCTCCCTAACGATGTATCGTAAAACCATTAAATTCTCACTGCAAAATGCTAATCGAGTACATGCATTGTGTTACAGTTATTGCATTATTTTAAAAATAAAATATTTTATCGCCTATTGCACCATTGGCATCATCACGCAGGGCCAGCTTTGCACAATGACGTGTCATAGCACCAGCCCTGAGGCCCAATGATTAGTGGTCATTGACATATCACATGGGGCACTGGATGCTTTTAAGATGGTTTATCCAGGTATGACGTATCTCTAGGACAAAGTTCCATCTTTTATTTAAAAAAAAAACATTCAATTTCAACAGTTATCTATCAATTTATGAAGTCATATTAAGAAAGATTGAAAATTTAAAAAGTTAGAAAATCTTTATATCTACGTAACACATGTTTGGGGGCCCATGACTTAGCTATTGATGGGTGTGTGTGTGTGTGTGCGTGTGTGTGTATGTGTGTGTGTGTGATAAGAGGGCCCCAGGTGGTGTAGATTAACTGAGGGACCGATATTAACAAGTGACTGCCCTACTAGTACTATGCTAGAAGTACCCAGCACTATGCCAGAGGCTTATTGAGTCGAACGAATTCCATTAAATAAACGTAATTTATTGATTTTTTTTATTGAACTTATAACTAACTCTGAAACGTTCATTTATAAATTTCATAATAAACCTTTATATATATATATATATATATATATATATATATATATATATATATATATTCCTATTTAAAAAGAAAAATTTAAAAATTAAAAACCCTTTCTTGATACGTAATTATTACAATATTTAGAACTAGAAAACAAAACAATGTTTCTGTGATTAAACAGTTAACTACCATTGTTGGCGCCGTGTATCTCTTCGGAGAGTATCACAAAATATATTGGCATGTTTTGTGATCTCTCCTTCCTGGTCTGAGAGACATACTATGATCCACGGGGGATGGATCATAGGGGTTCTCTAGTCAGGAAAAAAAACCCATTATTAGCGAGGGTGGTGGTACTGTGGTCAATGAGGACTATCCGAGACCGCAGTATTAACAGCTGGCGGAGGTGACGGATGTGGTCGGCACACAACACCCTTCCTCTCCGTCCCACTCAAGCACACCTGCGCAGCCTGTCATTTCGGGCTGAGGGTACAGGCACACTACACCCTCCCCTCTGTCCGAGTGGCAGGAAAAAACCTGTTCCTTGCCATTCTGGCCGATCGGCAGTACACACACCCTGCTGGTCTGGCAAGTTTGGGCAAGGATTAAAACCCATCTTTCTGCCGTTCCTGCAGATGATAGCGGGTACACTCACCCCGCCGCTCTGTAGGCATGGCAGACGTGCATCAGCGCGGCCAACCTGCTGGTGTGGTAGGCACACTACACCCTACCATGCTGGCAATGGCGGCGTTAAAAAAAAAAGACAAAAAAAAAAAAAAGAGAAAAAAAAAAAACATTGTTGGCGCCAGATCTTAAAAACAATCAGTCAACAACAGCCAATAAAATAAATGAATGTTAGAGATAAAAAAAATTTTATGGAATGATATTAAAACGACAATATGCACCGTTTTGTGAAACTCGTGATGCAACCAGTTGGCGCCACGTCTGCTTGTTAAACCGTTTATCGTCTGATACGGAGATAAAGGTTTTTTTTTTAAATTGAAATTAACTCCGCCATTTAGTCGCCCAGCGCCCTTGGCAGATGACGTGAGACACGAAACCGGGGGTCCAGCAGACGACATTTACCAACTATCTGGCACACCAAACGTCACAGAAGTTATTATCTCGTCTGCTAGACCATCAGGAGATAGAAAAAAAAAACGATGGTCCATTTATTTTTTTTTATAAATAACATTGTTTAATCATCTTGAAATTTTTTATTTTTTTTTAAGGATTGATAAACAAAATTAAGTATTACTTGACCTTGCATGGTATGCGTGTATGTGTGTGTTCACTTGTGTACTACATCTGTATGTTACGTATGATGTGTTACTGAGTGTTATATTTTAGCGTTATCTTTTTTTTTTTGTGGGAGGGGGGGGGGAGCGCACAACCCTGGCAAGTTTTTTTATGTTCAAATTATTACATAGATTGTTATTAGCACACCAGCTTGGTAATTACTGACAAACGGTCATAGTTTTTTTTAACTTTAAACACAAGTTGTACATTTAAGTTAATATGACCTGATTATAAATCAAAATCTCCCCCACTTCCCCTCCCTTTTCTCTTTCCATTCCCCTAAACTTTCTTACAGTTTTTTTCTCGAAGTTTCTATGTAAAATTTGTTTTGTCTTTATTTGATGTGCCACCATCTTCCCCCCCCCCCCTCCTCGTAAAAACAAAGACAAGGGACACAACCAGCCCTCCACGTTCGGTCTACAATGATTCTAATTTATTTATTTAATTCATTTTTTTTATATTTATTTTTTTTTTTTACAAAACAAATACTCATTTCTCCTACAATGTCCAGTTTATTTACCAATTTCCACAGCTGTGTATTTTTATTGCTATAATATAACATTTTTTTCTCATTTTTTTCTGCCTCCTTCCCCCCCCCCCGCCCGCCCCTCCATCTTTATTTGTTCTGGCGAAAATGACGTTTTTTTTTTTTTATTATTATTATTTGTCTTCTTCTATTTTGAACAATATTATTGTGTTATTTATTTAATGTGTTGTTTTTTTTTTATTTTTGTTATATTTAATTTTTTTTACCTCATCCCGATCTGAAAGGCTTAAAGCATGCTAATATTTTATTTTATTATTATTTTTTTTGTGTGTACCTATTTATTCACCCATCCAATTAAGTTTTTTTCCCTCTCTTTCATTCTTTTTAACTGAAATATATTTCTTTATAATTCTTCGAAACAACCAACGAGCAACCGTTTAAATCTCCCCTAAACAAAGTGTTATCCATCGACTTATTTCCTCCCTTTGGTTTTCTTAAAAATATTGGGGAAAGGGAGGGGGCTTAAAAAAAAAAAAAAGAAAAGTTATTTGTTCGTTTTCTGACGTCACGATAAATCTGATAACTTTTATTTGGCTTCCTGTTTCCGGTGAATACATCGAGCGATATTATAAATATTATTGCTTCATATACTAAACAGTCATTTGATATGTAGCAACCCCCCAGTACAATGAACATAAAGTGTCAGAAACATTAAAGAAACATTAGCAGCTCTGCGATCAAAAAAAAGTTTCTAAAACAGTCAATACAGAGTGAAAGGTGAAATGTTACATTTTGTGAACTGATGAGTGACTTAGGACGTATTATAAAAAAAGCAAAAAAAAAATAACTAATTTTAAATGCACTCACATTTCTATCACTAACATCATCACTTAAAGTGTTTCAAAAATATCAAGGGTGGGTCACCCGTGAGGTAAATGAGAACCGCTATTTGGTTTATTTATATACTAAGAATACTTTATAAGGGCCGCAAAAAAAAAGCGACTTGATGAAATTTTAGTGAAGGAAAAGTCATTAAATAACACATCAAACTGTCTCATTGTGGACCTGCACAGATTTCATTGAAGGGCCGCTTTTGGGCTCTAAGGGCCACATTTCGCCACCCTCGGGACCTTCCCTCCCCTAAGTATATAACGAAAGCACACACCCACACACAGCTGTCTTTGAATACTCCGTTATTTATTTGTGTTACGTAACAAACTTGAACTTTGACCATTCCTCCCTATATATATATATATATATATATATATATATATATATATATATATATATATATATATATATATATATATATATATATGAAATAACCGGACCACCTCGCCCACCCTTACAGCGTCATAGCTATATGTGAGCAGTTTCAAAGTGTTACCTGTTAACCTGAAAACTAATGTTACTTATTGTTTACCTGAAGGAAACAGCGGTATCAAGTGTCGTCAACGGCCGGACGTAAGACTTCGCTGAGCCCGAGGCTGCCAAAACAAAAAAAGGGGATTTTTTTTTAAATCTAGCATTGGTGCACATGATACTCAGACATCTAGCATTGGTGCATATGATACTCAGACTGGGCGTAGTTCAGAAATGGGCGCAGCCCAATATTGCATTGTCAATGACACCCGCCTTAAACACGCCTTGTAATACACTTGTAATACACTTATTATACACTTGTAATACACTTGTTATACACTTGTAATACACTTGTAATACACTTGTATTGCGAAGGCAACGCTTTAACAGGGCAAGGTTGCTTACATAATATTACCTTTGAAAATTCGTAAACATAATTAGCTAACCACATTGGCACTGCGTTCAATTGCAATAATATTTGGCGCTGTTTTAAATTCGTCTAGCGTTTCATTCAAGAAATCGATTAAAAATTCAAAAGTTACATTGGCTCATATTGTAAAATTAACATCAATACCAGAACATAAATAAGATTGTAGTCTGCTGTTTGGATTTTTGTAGAGTACTTTTGTGATAAATGTAGAGACGGAACGAACTTTTATAATGTGATTGTAGACACAGGTAAGATAGTTTATATCAGAGGCATACCTAGGGTGGGGAAGGGGAGTCCATTTTCGAAAGTCCCCCCAGGCACCAGCTTGAGGGGGGCCCGAAAATTGTTTATTATTAAATATAAAGTACATTATCTCATGCCGTGGTGTCGAATGTAAAAATGTAGGGGCCCCTAAAGAGGCCAAGCCCCCCCGAGCCCCCAAATCCCTAGGTTCGGCACTGAGTTATATAAAATAACGTATGTAATATTATAATTTGAAATAGAAATAATATTATGACCCTATAAAAAAAACAAATATAAAAAAAAAACAGTTAAAAATACTACGAAACAAAAGTTCTGACTTAAATTATGAGATGTGTCGTATCCTCGTGCTAGAGCCGCATTTTTTTTTTTTGTTTCAAACTGATAAACATTGGACTAGATGTGTGACATTGGTGAAATACTTTATAGATAACAACTAAAAATTTAAAGTTATATATTGCGTGTACGTCTATGTCGACAGTATGCATGTCAACATGTTGTTATGGTGAGTTTAGTCCGTCGGAAAGTGTGCCCCCCCCCCTATTTATTTCGTTTTCCCAGGTCTACTCATGTTTAGTACTGCAATGAACTATAATGAGGTTGTGTGTGTATTTGTGTGTGTGTGTATTGTGTGGGGGTGGGAGGGAGGGGTGAGCGACTCGTGCAGTACTCAGTCATATAAAGGATTAAGTATCTAATCTCCACAACCAGTGAAGTAGATTTTCTATTTAGGACGACATGAACACCAACACTGGCTGCTGGATTGGGCCAGTGCGTATTAACAATTGAATGTGTGTGTATGTGTGTGTGTGTGTTTGTGTGTGTGAATACTTATGTTTGTGTGAATGCATATGTTTGCTTTATGTTTATACATACTGTAATTATTTTAAGGGAGAGGGCGGGGTAACAATTCTTAAGAGGGCGTGGATTCGAACACATGCAGTTTTGTATGACTGCCTGACTCACCAGATACCATTATCAAAGCTATATACGCGAGTTCAGCATTTGATTCATTACTCAAGTTCCCGCGTCTGTTGCGTGTCTGTTAAGTCCCAGCAAGGATGTGATGTTTACCTGTTAGTGTCAGTAGTGTGACAACCATGGAGTCAGCACTGGAGACAGGAAGCGTACGTTCACCATGAATCGAAAAATACACTTGATTATTGTCGGAGATCGAACTCGTGACCGTCAGGTGGACAGTCGTGCGATGGACACAGCTCGGCCACTCGAGTCCATCATGTGCCTATGTTGCATAATGCATCTGACATTTTAAAAAAATGAGTTAAAGACTAATATTAATAATAAATAATAACTCAAGCGTTCCACATATTGAAGTATGTTGCAGCAATGAACTTTTGACTATAGTTTTTGTAGATTTCCCCACACTGAAGTATGTTGCGCTATTGAACGAAGGACTATAGTATTTGTAGATTTCCCCACACTGAAGTATGTTGCGCTATTGAACGAAGGACTATAGTATTTGTAACCGAAGCTTTAGAAAGCGGCATGCCTATGTTTTAAGACTGGAGTAGATTCCATGAAAATGTTATAAGAGTATGAATCACGTGGCATCAAGGCTATGAGAGAAACCAGCATGGCATATGTCTCAGACCCGAACCCTCCGGACTCCGGTTAACACTCCACCTCCAGTCCTGAAGTCGGGTCGTAACAAGCACAGTCCAATACCTCTGTTGTGCATCAATGGTTATAACGCAGCTAAGACACGGCTGATGTATAATACAAAGTCCATCCAATAATTCCATCCATCATATTAACCTCAAAGTGTCCACATATTTTTGTATCATGGTACCCAAGGACAACTCGAAGGGCTTTTGCTTTTCTCCCCCCTCCCCCACCCGGTTCATTATTCCAGTCCCTAACAGTGTCATCATAGAGTTTTGCACTAAAGTAGCCCGAAACCTGTAAAAAAAAAAAAAGAAAGGTAACAAAAATTAGCGTACATATTGTATGGCGTAATTATTTTGTTAAAAAAACAAAACGGGGACAATATAGCATTTTTTTTAGAAAATGCTCTAAAAAAACAACTTATCTTTAGCATTACTTAAACGAAGTGGATACGGTACCATCAAGCTCCATTATATTAGGGTTAGGAATAGGGTTAGGATTAGGGTTAGGTATAGGGATAGGGTTAGCGATAGGGTTAGGGATAGGGTTAGTGATAGGGTTAGGGATAGGGATAGGGATAGGGTTAGGGTTAGGGATAGGGCTTGGGATAGGGTTTGGGATAGGGATAGGGTAAGGTTAAGGTGTGGAGCAATATCTATCGCTGGTACCGAAGCCACTGCGTTACTTAAAACGTTTTTCTGTAGCACTTGGCTTTAATAAGTAGTGAATGTGTTCAAGTATTCGGGGCAACCCTCGACACGGTAGTCCATTAATAAAGAAGACCAAGGTCATTTCACCCATTTCACTTTCCTCCAGCCGCCCAACAAAACCCAAGCTCCTCGGCACCTCCTCGGCCGGTTTGGAGGAAAAGGGGGGTGAGAAATGTCAGCCGCCACGTGAGAATGTCAGGAGTGACATGCGAAGTGATGGCGGCTGGCAGTTGCTACCATGTTTGTTAGCCAGAGAATTCAATGGGAAAAAATTGTTATCTCTTCCAACCCCACCCCTACCCCATAACCCCCCCCCCCCTTTCCTCTCCCCAAAACCCTCTCTCAACCTCATCACGACCCTCTCACCCCTTCCTCCCCCACTCCGAAATTCTAACCTTCCATCCCAACTCCTGCATGTACTACTACTACTGACTTCGGACTGTAATTAACACACACCAACAGCCAGGCGAATAAAATGCAACGTATTTTATCGCATTCCTGTTTTCCGGTTTAATGCACGGGCTCTCATCGGCGTCTCCCGAAACCCCACAAGTGCTGCCGACCACCTCTGACGTTTTTTCATCATAGAGAGTGAGAAATAATCATCTTGCAAATTATCGAACGTTTTCGGTGTGTCAAAGCCTAAGTCATGCGTCGCTGTATCCAATCTAAATCATGTGTCGTTTTATCCAAGCCTAAGTCATGCGTCATTGTATCCAATCTAAATCATGCGTCGTCGTATCCAATCTAAATAATGTGTTGTTATATCCAAGCCTGGAGTCATGCGTTATTGTGTCCAATCTAATATCATGTGTCGTTTTGTCCAAGCCTGGAGTCATGCGTCATTGTATTCAATCTTAATCATGTGTCGTTGTATCCAACCCTAAGTCATGCGTCATTGTATCCAATCTAAATCATGTGTCGTTGTATCCAAGCCTGGAGTCATGCTTCATTGTATCAAATCTAAATCATGTGTCGTTGCATCCAACCCTAAGTCATAAGTCATTGTAGCCAACCTTAAGTCATACGTTCACAGGATATTGATCAGACGTGTTCTTATGGATAGGCCATCTAAGGAACCGCCTAGCGCCCCCACAGTCTTAGGGGCCTTTCTCCAATAATGATTTCTGGTGTTAAGGGGGCCCTGTCTTGAGCCTTTCCCTAGAGCCTCCGAATTCCTATGGACGGTAACTGGCGGTGATCTATTTTCTTGACGCTCCTCCATTGTAGTACATGCACTCATTCTGTATGTGTTCGTGCATTCGCGATATGTGAGTAGCTCTATGTAAATGAGCGAGCTCACCCATCTCGAGACCGTTAACATCATTATGTCTGTTGTGCCACCAGGGCTTTCTTTCGTTGATCTTCGTAGGCGCTGAGCCCTGTTACATCTAAAGGGGCTAAAGAGGACCTCGCTGTATAGAGTCATTACGATTGATGTGTTTTGAAATGTCATTTTTAGACCTATGTACGCCCCTCTGTCCGTTCATGGACGCTGGACCTATAGGATAAGACGGACCTGTGTCCAGCAGTTATGAATAACTACCTGGATATGTTTATTTCCATCTGTCGTTATATCTATAATTAGAATTACGAATTAGTTGGTTTATCTTATAAATCATTATTATTATTGTTAAAGTAAATACACTTGATTTTAAGAGAAAATGTAGAACATTTAATGGGCAAATAAATTAAAGTGTTGTCTTTTATTTAAAAAAAAATAACAGAGCAAGAGAAAGTTCTCTAATTTACCGTTGAAAGAGTTTGCAGAAACAACACAAGATGCTTCCGACTCGGTAAGAATTTTTATAGCTGGCATTGAGTGACTGAAAGATGTACTCACGCAGACAACCAACGCGATGGACTTTCCAATTTCTAAAGCTATTTCGGTTATCCGAAGCGAAAACCGGCCCAAAAAAATTTAGTTCAGTATCCGACTGTGACGTGTAGAATTGCCCTTCTCCCCCACCAACCCCAGTTCACCACAGGGTCAAGGTTCCAACCGCTATGTTGTGTAGATTCGTTTCATCGACGTCGCCTTCCCCCCCCCCCCCAATCGTTTCACTGACGTTCTTCCCCCCCCCCCCCAAACGTTTCGGTGACAGACATCGTCGTTCCCCCCCCCCCAAACGTTGCACCAACGTATTCGCCCCGACCTTATAAATACGTGAATGGCAGTAATTGAGTTAGTAAGGTGCTGACAGTCATATGAGTTAGACGTAGAGTAGTGTAGATAGTTCTAAGATTCTAAGAGTTAGTTGTAAACTTGTAGTGACATTTGTTTAAGTAGACATCATTAGACAAAGGACTTATATTGTATATACATATATATTCACCTATGTTTAGAAGCAATTAAAGTTTAAATCTGTTGTGTTCATATACCAAGCCTTGGCGTTGATATATTTATTAGTTAGAAAAGTTAACGTTACATATTTGAAAATAATAACGTAACATTTGGCGAGCCTGCCCAAAGATATTTCTGGAATCTTCATCTAAGTCAGCAACAGCAGCCAACTGTAGAGTCACACTTACTCAACAACAGCCCAGAGAGGAGTCACACCGACAGCAGCCAATAGAGGAGTCACACTGACTCAGCAGCCAATAGAGGAGTCTCACTGACTCGAGAGCAGCCAACAGAGGATTCACACTGACTCAACAGCAGCCAGAGAAGAGTCACACTGACTCTGCAGCAGCCAATAGAGGAGTCACACTGACTCAAGAGCAGCCAACAGAGGAGTCACACTGACTCAACAGCAGCCAGAGAAGAGTCACACCGACTCAGCAGCCAATAGAGGAGTCACACTGACTCGAGAGCAGCCAACAGAGGAGTCACACTGACTCAACAGCAGCCAGAGAGGAGTCACACTGACTCTGCAGCAGCCAAGAGAGGAGTCACACTGACTCATACATAATCAAGGAGAGCAGAGAGAAGGCGACGAGAGGAGTCAGTCAGTCTGTGTTAATATATTCTTAAAACCATATAAGTTTTCTTTTTTAATTTTATCTTAGTGCACAATCAAATGTCTCGTTTATTTTGAATCCTTATGGATATTTTAATGGTAGTCTCTCACTGAGTACATCTTTGTTACTTTTGTAACGGAGTGTTTAAAAGCGGTGCTCGGAGAGATTACATAACATTTATTTGTTAGATCGTTACTGTCTAGTTTGTGTATATGTGACAGTATTGTTTTATTTGTTGTTACTATCAGTTTTCTCTGCCTTTTGTCTTGTTTATTTCGTATTGTATTTGTACCGCAGAATTTTACTTAGTTTGTGTGTTAGATTGTAGATAATAAGTATTTCATTATCCTTATTTAGTTGAAGTTAATATTAAGGTAAGTCAAGGTAACTCAATTTGTTTGTAAATCATTATTCATAACTCAGAATGTCATCATTCGAACATTTCGTTACCTTAGGACAAACATTAGGGATAGAGACAAAAAAATTAGAGAAATGGGCGCAGGATAGGTTAGAGAAGGAACAGGCTATGTTAGATAAGGAACATGAAAAGGAACAGGCTAGGCATTCTTTCGACATAACACAAAGCCAGCTAAGAATCAAGCAGTTAGAATTGGAGAAAGAGTTAAGGGATAGCCAGCTTTATAATCCCACCCCTCTACCTACCCCAATGTCAACCATAGATCATAGTCTTGCAAATAGAATAGCTCACTATAAATACCATCTATTTGACGAACAGAAGACAACGATCGACAATTTCCTTACTAAATTCGAGCGTGACATGAAGGAACTCGACTTCCCCGAATCCAAATGGACGTACTTATTAGGTAAATCTTTTACTAGTGACGTTTCCCTTAATATATGTTTAAACCAGGACAGTTACCAGGTAGCTAGAGAACAGCTTCTAAGGACATATGGACAGACAGAAGCAAGTTTCAGGAAGGCGTTTCATCAGACAGTTTTACAAAAGGACGATGACCCTCAGACATATTTTGACAAATTAGGTACTGCCTTGGATAAATGGCTACAATATGCTAAGGTAGAAAGGACATTCGAAGCCTTTAGGACATTTTTCTTGTTGGATGTCATGGCTGTATTTTGTGTATTAATTACTTGTGTATATAATATATTATTCTTCTTGACACTTCTTCTTCTGGTAGGTGTATATAAATTATTTGTAGTATGACCGATTAGCCAGTCTCTTCTGAGTTTCTTGTATATTTATTATTTGTACATTAAATGAAGTGTCCACAGATATGTGTGAGACGTAACACATATATTAACAGCTATGAAACACTGAATAAACAGTTTGTTGAAATATATATATGTATTTATTTACACTTGAATGATCTTACTTTAATGATGTATAATATAGTAGAATAAAATGATGATGTCGTAGTTCCTCTAGTCCTGTCAAAAATCCTCTCAAGAAATCTATCGTCTCCTTATCGTCTAATTATTATCGTCTGCTCTTACTAATAATTTATACTTCCGCTAAACTAAGTGGCCAGATAATTTTCATCTCTGTGCCAAATAACATTATTACAACATCCCCCTTCCCTTTAAAAACTAATGTTATACATTTAGTTTTTTAGTTTGTCTCTGGTTTTTCTGCCATTAATTTAATAAAATTTACTTTTGTCAAATAAAATACAAATTTTATACATCAAATCAATAATAATCCTTATAAAAAATGTCAATGTATCTACAAAATGTCAAACAAAATGGTTATGATACAAATATCAAACCAGTTATGATACAAAATTTATTAATAAAAATATTCTTGTCAATACTATATCTCATATTTCAATTTTTTAAATGCATCATATAGCATATCATAATATTGACATAAAAATTTATTCAATTTTTAAAAATATTATTATCAATTCAGTTTAAAAACCAAAAAAAATTTACAATAATTAATTTTATACAAGTACCATAACTTCTTAATAAGTTTTAAGTGCATTTTTAATTATCATTGTTATCTCCCCTCTTTTCTCTCTCTCTTCTCTTTTTTTTTTTTTTAGTGCTTATTTTCTATCACCTTATGACTTAATTGTCATTTCTTTGTATATATTCACTTCATGAATTTCTTTTTTAATATTCAACACTTTTCTTCACATCAATATCATTCTTTTCTTTTGTATGAGAGCATTTTATTTCAGTACAATATATTTTTCATGTTGTCTTTTGACAAACTTCTTCTGTTGCAACAATATTTTGTTCAACTTATTAATTACCTTGCTTTATCTAGCAAGTCATTTTTCTTTTATCTCTTATGAAGACCTTTTCTTTTGTCTTCTGTCAATAACACTTTCCTTAGTGATTTGACAATATTCATTCTGCACTCATCAATTATATAAGACATTTTTCTTATGTCTTTCCCATCATTTTATATAGTGTGAATATATTAACTTTGCACTTTTTTGTGTCAATTTATCTTGACATATTTAATATTATCATCATGTACAATTTATTATGTCTTCTGACATATAAAAAAAATTTTTAAACATCATTTTAATAAAATTCATATATTAATGCAATCTTCATATCTTTGACTTCTTTAGTCAATAATTGTTCAAGTTACATTTTTGAGACTAATAAGTCTTCTTGACAATAATCAATGTCATAATCAATAATCCTTTGATTGGATTTAACAAAATTTTACTTTTTAAGATCATTATAAAAAATTGATAAATTAACTTCAAACAATGAACAAATTCAATAAAATATGCATTAGTAATCATTGCATAATAAAATCTTTGCATAAACTTCAATAATATTTTCATCAATGTGAATGAAATGAATGAGTAATTAATCATTCTTACAACATATTCTCATGTACATAATACTTGTTTGGTGTATGTGTTTTATTTTAAACACAATCTCTCCTCATTCTCATCTCATTTAAGCATGCATATTTTTATTTTAAATACAATATGCATCAATCATCAACATGAATTCTTTAATATATTATTAAAAAATATATTAAAAAAAATATACAATAGTGTACCTGACAAGCTTAAATGTCATCATCATTATTCATGTATTATATTATATTCTCAATACATACCAATCTTTTATTTTCAAATACAACTCTTATTTGTATTAATCTTTTGAATATCCATATTATTTTTACTTATAGTTCCTATATTCTTATATTTCTAGTCATTATCGTTATTGTTCTACTATATTTCATTGTTACTTGTTCCAATAAAATTTATATTTCATTATTGTTCCTATATTCATATATTTATACTTGTTATTTCAATTAATTATATTTACTCTTATTGTCCCAATACAGCATTTTTTTTTTGCTTAAACAATTCAATATGTTTACTCACAAAAAAAAATATACTTATTTCTGACTGAGTCTCGACAAAATATCTGGGATATGGTTACTTGACCCTTTAATGTATTTTATGTTAAATGAGTAGTCTTGCAATAACAAAGACCAGCGTGTTAGTTTGGCATTATTTATGCTGTTGGTATTCAGGTTAGCTAAAGGTTTGTGATCTATTAACACAGTGAACTCATTGCCTAGCAAGTATTTGCTTAATTTAGTTATTGTCCAAACTAAAGCTAAACATTCTAGTTCTATTACTGAATATCTACTTTCAGTGTCTGACAGTTTTCTACTTAAATACAGTATAGGTTTATTAATATTATCCTGCTCTTGATATAGACACCCACCGATTGTTGTTTTACTAGCATCTGTGCCTACAATAAATTTCTTTGTCATATCTATGGAACTTAAAATTGGTTTTTCTTCAAAACATTGTTTTATTTTCTTTAATGCATTGTTACATTCTGAATTCCATTCAACTTTTTGTTGTATCTTTTTCTTAGTTAATTTCACTAAAGGTTCAATTAAGTTTGCAAAGTTAGGAATAAATTTTCTATAAAAATTGCATAATCCTATAATAGATCTAACTTCTTTTTTCTTTTCTGGAATGCGAATCTCAAAAATTCTTTTAAGAATATTGTTTGTTGGTGTGACTAATCCTTGACCAATATGATATCCAAGAAAATCTATGTTTTTAAAACCTATTTTTATTTTCTCAGGTGAAACTGTTAAGTTATTAATTTGAAGAATTTCTAGTAATTTATTCAAACTGATTATATGGTCTGACCAGTTTTTAGTGTAAATACATATGTCATCCACATAATATCTAATGTTTTCAATGTTTCTTAATAACTTATTCATCATTTTAGTGAACGTTGCAGTGCTGTTCACCAGACCAAAAGGCATAACATTCCACTCATAAAATCCTTCATGAGTTTTAAATGCTGTATATTGTTTAGAATCTTCCTGAACTTCTATCTGCCAAAAGCCTCCAGTTAAATCTAGGTGTGTGAAAATATTGGCATTTGACATTTCCTGAACTAAGTCTTCTATGTTTGGTCCTATATGATTATATTGTTGACATTTCTTACATGCCTTAACAAATCTTTTTACATCTCCTATGACACCTGGCCAGTAACAATATCTTCTAATTCTATCTAGTGTTTTCTTAACACCCAAATGACCTGCTAAGTAGCAATCATGAGCTGCTTTTAGTATATTATTTCTTAAAACTGTAGGAATCATTATTTGTTTAAATGACCTGTTATGACTATTGTATTTTCTTATTAAAATGTCATTTTCTACCTTATATATTATGTTTTTATTTTCATTTTCCTCTCTATTGAAATAAATTTTTAAACTTTCATCCTGTTCTTGTAATGTTTTAAGTTTATCCCTATCAATATCCAAAATGTTGTTTTGTCTACTAGATTCAGGGTATTGTTTTGTACTGTTTTCTTTATTAGCTTGTGCTCTAGTCATTGCATTTAATTTTTTAGTTAGGTTGTAACTATGTTTTTGTTTTATGTGTTTATTTAATCTCCTTAATGATCTGCATTTTCTACTGCAATCCATGCATTCATGATCAGATTTATTTACTGTATTTGTATTCTTTATAGTATTTTCTTTTACAACTTCAACTGAATTACTGTCATTATTTAATTTATTTATTAGTTTATTTTTTAATACTGTATAATTGTCTTGGTTGTTTTCTGCTAGTGATTTTGCCAATTGATGGTTGTGTAATTTATCTATTAGAACTGTTATTTTATCTTCTTCTTTAACATTGTTTTGTGTGGCTACTATGTCTATTCTCTCTAAAAAATTTACAATGTTCTCAGTGCCATTCCAATTTTGTATGCTTTTGAATAATGTACATATGTTTTTATCTGTATCTGTCTCTAAGGGTTCCTCTATAATTGTTTCTAATTCTCTATTTTCTAACCATTTCATATAAATTTCTTTGGAATTGTCTTGTATATTTTCTACATTTCCTATTATTAATGAGGTTATTGGTGAATCCATTAAAAGTGCTTTTATTTCCCCACTAATCCAAGGTGTTTCAATATAAATTTTTGCTGTTTTACATTTCACTATTTCTCCATTTCCCATTCTAATCTCTTCTATGCCCTGTAATATTTGTTCTTCCCTTACTAATTTTGAATCCAGAATAATACATGTACAGCCACTGTCTCTCAAGCACATTACTTTCCTACCATCTACATAACAAGGATAAAAAATTAACTCTCCTTTTCCCTCCATCATGTTACAGTTATGTATGTTGTTAAGAAGAGTGTCTTTGACTTGATCTACCCCTATTTTCTTGTTTTCTAATGGGACTAGTGTTTGGTGATTGTCTCTTATTGTTATATTTATGTTGTCTTTTATTAAAATATTTGTTTCTATCCCCATAGTTGTAATACTGTCTGTTTCTGTTTTGATAATTGTCTGTATACTGTTTCCTAAACCAACAAGTATGCTTGTCGTGTCCTATCTTGTGACAAATTTGACATGGATTGTTAAACCTAGAAAGTAAGCTACTAAATCTTTTCCTGGCAATACTAATTTTCATGAGATTAAATTTATTTTGTGTTGAATTGAACATTGGAGTGTTTATATGACTATCCCTAAAATCTGACATGGCAGAAATTAACTCTATCTTCTTATGGACCTTTCTTTGTTTTATGAATGTGAATAGTTCTGATGTGCAAAGTGTCAGTACTTTGTCCACCAGAAGTAGCTCTTTTATTTCAATTACACTATTTTCGTCTATCCCTGACATCTTTATCCAATTGTTCAAATGGGCCTCTAAATTATTAATATATGCCTGAGGATGTTCATTAGAACCTAATGTACTGTTATGAAATAAATTTCTATAGTAGTCTTCTGTTTTGTTGAAATGATCTAATAGTTGTTTCTTTATTTCACTGTAATCTGATGTGTCGCTATCTCTAATGTTGTTTAGGGCTTTTAGTGCATCCTCTGTAACTGATTGGTATAAATAGTTTTTCCATTCTGATTTGTCTATGTTGTTTAATTTAAATTGAGTTTCCATATTATGGAAAAATTGGTCTATCTCACCAGATTTACCAGAAAAAGGGTTTATTTTTATTTTATGTTTATATGTTTTTTGATTCCCTTGTTTTACTATACTATTCTGACTTTGCGATTCTAGTTCTAATCTTTTAAGTTGTAAGTCTCTTTCAATTTCCATCTGTATTTTTTCTCTTTGTAATGCTATTTCTTGTTTTATTTTATCTGCTTGTATTTCTGCATCTCTTTTATTTTTTTCTGCTTCTATTCTAATTTTTTCTGCTTCTATTTTATTTTGCTCTGCTCGCTTTTCTGCTTCTATTTTATTTTGCTCTGCTCGCTTTTCTGCTTCTATTTTATTTTGCTCTGCTCGCTTTTCTGCTTCTATTTTATTTTGCTCTGCTCGCTCCATTTTATCATTAGCAAATTTTACTAGTTTGTCACCTGTTAGACCTGCACTTCTGCCTTGTTTAAGATATGTTTCCCACGGATCAGAAGTTTCCTCAGCCATTCTAGAATTTATTTAATTATTCTTTATTAAATTATTTCTATAATTGATCTCTTAATTATTTAATTTATGCTGTATTGGTTTTTTATTGTATATATGTATATATAGTATATTTCAGTATTCAATATTCTTGTGTCTATATGCAACTTTATGTCAAAATAAATTTAAATTACTGATGTAAAAATATTTCTAATAATAAGTGACAAATGAAAACATACAATAAATAAAATATTTCTAAGCTTAATATACTATTACTAAAAAATGTAAAAAAAAAATTTACAGACTAAGTTAATATTATTTAATTAAATTTATAGTTAGACGAGCGAAAACAAGTATACAACTTTACCAGATTACTTGTAAAAAAAAATTTATACAGGATACGAACAGTTACTTCTAAACAAATATTTTAAGTAAAATATCTAGATGAAAACAACATATATTTATTTTAATTTAACTAATTTTGCAATTAGAACTTTTCAAAAAGATATTTAACTATATACTAAGGATGTAAAAAAAATTGTTTCTAAGCATTACATACTAATACAATAAAATTGACACAGTTTGCAAATAAAACAACAATTATAATTAAACAACATGAAATCACTGTAAAATACCTTTCTTGTTACTTCGGACTTCGGATCTCAGGTGTAGAGTGTTGTAAAAGTATAGTTTCGGAAGGTGTAGACTCACTTCTCTGATAGATGTAAATAGGTAAGGTCAGAGTGTAGTCATTTCATGGCTCTCCTGGTGCAGTACGGTTCCGGTCTGCCACAATTTGGTAAGGTCTGTTAATTTTCGGATCACCTTCTTTTTCACCCACACAAGGATAGAGTAATATGAACAGATGTAAATGTTCTTATGACTAGCGATGTTTCACTGTAGCGATGTTTCAACAGTAGTAAAATATGAAGTCCAACAAGTATAGTTGTATATATTACAGTAAAGTACTGTATATAATATTGGTGGAACACAGATGTAAAAATCAGGAACATGTAGAACTTGTAAATCTTTCAGTGCTTCAATGCATATTGTCACATGGATACCATTCATATATAATGTTCTTTATGAAACTCCCACTGCCACCGCCATTCATGTATAATATGTTCTTTCAGGAACTTTTCCGCTGCACACCATTCTATGTCATGGCTGTATTTTGTGTATTAATTACTTGTGTATATAATATATTATTCTTCTTGACACTTCTTCTTCTGGTAGGTGTATATAAATTATTTGTAGTATGACCGATTAGCCAGTCTCTTCTGAGTTTCTTGTATATTTATTATTTGTACATTAAATGAAGTGTCCACAGATATGTGTGAGACGTAACACATATATTAACAGCTATGAAACACTGAATAAACAGTTTGTTGAAATATATATATGTATTTATTTACACTTGAATGATCTTACTTTAATGATGTATAATATAGTAGAATAAAATGATGATGTCGTAGTTCCTCTAGTCCTGTCAAAAATCCTCTCAAGAAATCTATCGTCTCCTTATCGTCTAATTATTATCGTCTGCTCTTACTAATAATTTATACTTCCGCTAAACTAAGTGGCCAGATAATTTTCATCTCTGTGCCAAATAACATTATTACATTGGACAAGGCCATTCATTCCTGCCACCCTGAATTGAAGTCATTCATTTTAGAAAGGGGACCAAAGACAGTAGAGACAGCCGTGGACCTAATAAGGAAATATAAAACCGCTCACCCTGATAGACCCACAACTACAGTAAAAAATGGTATACAGGACATTATATGTTTTAGTAGCGACACAAGCAGGTCCCATCACAGACATAGTCAGAACAGAGTAAATGAGAATAGAACGGTAAATAGGACAGAATTAATATGTCGAAGCTGCAACAGAAAAGGACATTTTGCTAGGGACTGTCCTTTGAACCATAATAATAGACAATCTAGGTCACCTGAGGACAACCGTAGAGACAATTATCAGGGAAGAGGTAGAAGTAGTTCAAGAGACAGGGTTCATGAAGCCATGTGTACATTAGAGCCATCCAAGCCTTTGACAGTAACAAAAGGTAGAGTAGGACATAATAGCGTAGACGTGCTAAGAGATTCAGGGTGTAATACAGTTTTAGTTAAGAAATATTTAGTTCGACCTTCCCAATACACTGGCAGATTTGGTAAATGTAGAGGCTTTGACGGACAAATTACAACTTACCCAATAGCAGAAATAGACATACAGACAATCTATTTTAATGGTAGAGTGGAAGCACAGGTAGTTGACAGTCTCATTACAGACCTTACTATAGGTAATAGTGTTGTGGAGATCAAAGACGATAGAAATAGCAGGCAAACTAGGACAAATTACAAACAAAAGCCCAGAGTTAGATTCAGTGACGTACAGCACAGTAGTACCCGTAGTGTAAAACCAATCATTTGTTTTCGTTGTGGGTCACACAACCACAAGTCTAAGGCCTGTCCAAAGCGTGTAGATGAAGTTATTTGTAGACAGTGTTGTAAAATGGGTCACAGAGAACAGTTCTGCTCTACAATTGCTGAATATAATAGGAATTACCGCCAGAAATATATAAATTAACCCAAGTTAAGCAGACTATGAGTTTATAGCTTTAATTACTAAGTAGAATGCTAATTAAAACATAAATTATAAGTTGATATTGTTACCATAACAGTCGTAAGAATATGATGTTTGCTAAGGCTAAGTAATATATGCAAATGCGGAGTCAAAGGTAAGTGATATAGGTCACACTAGATAGATATACTGAATTAAGTATGATCAGCTAAGTCCAGAAGTTACACGGTAAGTTTAGATGTCTTGTTTGTTTGACTCGTGCACTAAGATACTGAGATAATATGTTTAATATCCCCCCCCCACACCTCTAAAGAATATGTCCTTAAAATTTCATAGCTAGTTATTCACAGGCTGACTAACAAAGACCAGTACCTATATATCGTCATACAAGTTCAAGTCGCCACCTTTGTGAGGGCCTAAACATTTATCTCTTACCAACGATCTAATTTCACCTGTTTTCCCCTCATCATATTTGATCTACGTGTAGCCCCTCACTCAAGCGTAAACCCAGTCAAAGACGCACTCAATAATTTCCTGTTACCAACGATAAGCAGAACGTCATCAACAGTTTACATCAATGAAACAGACAAAACTAAAACCACGCCTCATACATTGACACGTTTATCACAAGAGGTGTAGTTAATGTCACTTCGACCGCATGTTCACCAGCAAGTGACTATTACAGACAATGGAACGTTTTCGTCTTTCCCGTTCGACACGTTGTGTAAAACTGACCTGTATGCCCCATCACCTATTTGAACCAAGACATCAAGGAGCAATACAAGCCAGTAACAGAATAAACTTGTTTGTATTATAGAACAATGCATTCATTATGTTTTTTTTTGTTTCGTGCTTTATTAAGTTTTGTAATTTATTAAAATGTATTACGTTATATTACATTAACTTATGCATAGATGCTTGACAAGTAGTCTAGACATGTTTGATTTGACATCCATACCATTTTCAATGTGATGTAATACTGTTCCCCACTATACTTTTTTTTATAATAATGTTTGTTAGTTTGTTTTACTACGTAAAACTTGGAAAGGAGGGAAGTATTGACGTGTAGAATTGCCCTTCTCCCCCACCAACCCCAGTTCACCACAGGGTCAAGGTTCCAACCGCTATGTTGTGTAGATTCGTTTCATCGACGTCGCCTTCCCCCCCAATCGTTTCACTGACGTTCTTCCCCCCCCCCCCCAAACGTTTCGGTGACAGACATCATCGTTCCCCCCCCCCCAAACGTTGCACCAACGTATTCGCCCCGACCTTATAAATACGTGAATGGCAGTAATTGAGATAGTAAGGTGCTGACAGTCATATGAGTTAGACGTAGAGTAGTGTAGATAGTTCTAAGATTCTAAGAGTTAGTTGTAAACTTGTAGTGACATTTGTTTAAGTAGACATCATTAGACAAAGGACTTATATTGTATATACATATATATTCACCTATGTTTAGAAGCAATTAAAGTTTAGATCTGTTGTGTTCATATACCAAGCCTTGGCGTTGATATATTTATTAGTTAGAAAAGTTAACGTTACATATTTGAAAATAATAATGTAACACCGACATATTTTGGTTTTGATCAGTTCGTTTATGGAAGTAAGATTGTAAATTAAAAAACAACAACAAAGCCTTCGCATAGAGTTATATCCCCTTAGGCTTGATCGGTAGACTAGGTTATTTTTGGTTTCGGGCAGATCCTATGATATTATTTTAAACTGGAATACTGTTGTATTAATTCTTTACTTTCGATTTAACGCAGAACCCAAATCGCTATTATTTTATTAGATAATTTTATCTTGGTTGTTATTCCAAAACATCCAGATTAGCTCTATGGCACCGCAGTGAAACTAAGGGGAGATCATCGTTATTTAGTTTTCTCTCCAAGAAAAATGCATGTCATTATAAGCATGGGAATGGTGAATGTACTTAAAAAGTTACTTCCCCCTTTAAGATTTCAAGTGTGAACAGAACTATCTCCCCCTTTTCCTTGGCATGATGACGTGATCTGGATGTTGGTGTTGCGTGTCACGTCAAGGTTATTGTGATGTTGTTTGTCATTTCAGATGGACATCGGGTTTGGTGTCTTATGATTATACAGGCGACTTCTTCTCTGGATGGTTTTATATAGATGGCCGGCAGCGATTGGCCGGTTGTTTTCGTCTTAAGAGGGTTCCTTCAAGATTTCATCGAAATAAGCAAAAAAAAAAAGGGGGTAGATAGGAACAGGCCAGTTTGGATAACTAGGTTGCTAGAACCGTCGATAGAAAAAATACAAATAGTGCAGACAAATAGACAGACAGATAGATAGATAAAGCTCATGCGAGAATTATGAGAAGGAAGCTTAGCATCATTAATCGAAACTGTTATCCAATGCTGAGTCAGTCTCTTACAACCCCATTACCAACACAGCTAAGGGTGCAGCGGTCGTAATGACGCTACGGGGGACGTTTGCTTTATCTCACATGACAGCAGAAGTTAAGTTGTTATGATTTTTTTTTTCCAAACATCCTTTTGTCCTGTATGGATCATCATAGCCTAATATTGACAGTTTCACTCAGATAGCTTAATGTGTAGAGAGAAAATACGTACTAGTATAGATAAATAGATGGGCAGCTAATCAGCTACAAATATATATATATATATATATATATATAAAGAGAGAGAGAGAGAGAGAGACAGAGAGAGACAGACAGACAGACAGACAGACAGACAGACAGACAGATAGATAGATAGATAGATAGATAGATAGATAGATAGACAGACAGACAGACAGACAGACAGACAGACAGACAGACAGACAGACAGACAGACAGACAGATAGATAGATAGATAGATAGATAGATAGATAGATAGATAGATAGATAGATAGATAGATAGATAGATAGATAGATAGATAGATAGATAGATAGATAGATAGATAGATAGATAGATAGATAGATAGATAGATAGATAGATAGATAGATAGATAGATAGATAGATAGATAGATAGATAGATAGATAGATAGATAGATAGATAGATAGATGCACGCATATACTGGGTGATAACAATAACTTGGACATTACTTCAAACTTCTTGAGAGATTTTATTCTGCTGAGAATCTTATATTTACAATTTCCCGCCTATTTCCAACCAATTTTGTTTTGTAGAAACTTGTAAAAGGAGATATCCTTTCAAGATTATCTTCTGCTTGACAGACCCCAGGGTTTGTCTCCATCACCCCTCCAGATACCCCTCTCTCTCACAGACACCTCTCACTCTTTTGCTGCTTTAAAAAACGGAAAAAAATAACAAACACCTAAAACTGCCATTCCTGTGCAAAGAGCAGACGGTTCAGTAGCCAGCAGATGATCGCTGCACACTAATACCTCATGACATTGATAGAGTCGCCAAGTGCTAGCAGCTCGGCGCCGAAATATTCCCGCCAAATGTGTTGCTTCCACTTTGTTTGATAGCTTCTTTCAGGGGAGATGTTGAGCCTCTAGCGCGGACAGGTTGGTCGGGGTACCGGGGCGGGGAATGATACGGGGGAGGAGGGGCGAGGGAGGGGGTGTCGAAGAAAGATGGGGTAGTAGGAAAAGAATTAAAGGTTGAGAGGCATGTGGATGGATGGATGGATGAGTGGGGTGGTGGGGGGGATGGGGAAGGAAGATAGGGGGGAGGTAGGGATAGACGTTTGGTCACTTAAGTTTACTGCTTGGCTTAATCACCTGGTGCGACGGAGAACAAGAAAATGTGCGTTCAATTTGGTTTACCCCCATGACAAAATGTTTTTCCCACCTCCTGAAAGATTTCTTATGACAGATTGAGAAAAGAACTTTTTTTTTTGCTCTCTGGCTAGAAGGGGGTCACCGGCTAAGTAGAGAGGGAGAATATTTAGCCGTCTGCTGTAACGAAAGTGAGAACGCTGGTGGCTAAGAAGATAGTGAAATGAAGTGGTCCGGTTAGCATCGCTCGAGTCCGTATGTGGAAATACAGTCGAAATTAACAACGATTGAAAAGTCGGAAATGAGCTAGTACTGACCAAGCGATCATTACGTCTTTAGGGGTGGGGGGGGGCAATCTTTGTTCATTTGGAGTCACATGCAAAGAAACTGTTGTAGGTCCTATTCAAATGTAATTTGGGACCGAAGTTTTAATCGTGGGCTCAAGGCAAGAACCCAGTCAATGTCTCTGCTAGCAGATCTTGTCCCTTAAAAAGATCTTTGACAACTGGGGTCCATCAAGGCAAGAACCCAGCCAATGTCTCTGCTAGCAGATCTTCTCCCTTAAAAAGATCTTTGACAGCTGGGGTCAATCAAGGCAAGAACCCAGTCAATGTCTCTGCTAGCAGATCTTGTCCCTTAAAAAAGATCTTTGACAACTGGGGTCCATCAAGGCAAGAACCCAGCCAATGTCTCTGCTAGCAGATCTTGTCCCTTAAAAAGATCTTTGACAACTGGGGTCCATCAAGGCAAGAACCCAGTCAATGTCTCTGCTAGCAGATCTTCTCCCTTAAAAAGATCTTTGACAGCTGGGGTCAATCAAGGCAAGAACCCAGTCAATGTCTCTGCTTGCAGATCTTGTCCCTTAAAAAGATCTTTGACAACTGGGGTCCCTCTATCCCACAGCTGTTTTTACTGCAAATATATAAAAGTCCCGACACGGGGCTGGTTTGACTATCCATAAGAAAATCCTCAAAGTTCAGGAACATCTGCACTGACCTATAAAATACTAAACTTTTATTTCAATCTTCATACTTGTGTGAACATAAACCATCGTCGATAGCTCGAAATGAGTTGTGTTGATTTTCGTCTTCTTTATATTATGTTTTACTTAATCCAAGTCTCCGCATCTCGAATAATTTCTATTTTCCTTATCTGTCCTGGGTGTTGAAATACTCTTGCCAGTTTCCTCGGTTCTTTTGTCGGTGTTAAAAGTCCGAGATTTATACAATCACTCTGTGTCAGAAGGCCAAACGTTGAGATTCCATCTCGGCCCAAGATCTCTTTCCTCCTAACCCCACCTCACCTTCCGCCATACTCCTTCTCTCTCTCTCTCTCTCTCTCTCTCTCTCTCTCTCTCTCTCTCTTCTCTCTCTTCTCTCTCTCTCTCTCTTTCTCTCTCTCTCCCTCTCCCTCTCTCTCTCTCTCTCTCTCCGTTGAGTTGCAGCCCTTGTGTTACCTGTAAAAACAGACATTGAAGGTAATTAAAGAATTGAAATTTTTTTTTTTAAAAAAAAAGGAAATGTTACCGCCTTACCGGTCTCAATGAAGGTTACGTCACCATTTCTGGCTTTTTTTTTTGTTTTGTTTTGTTTTTTGAGCTGTTGGGATGCAACCGTAAACAAAAAGGGGTGGGGCTTGTCTGTTTTGGGGGGTGGGGGTGCGAGGGGCGGAGATTTTTTTGTTTGTTTTATCTGTCCCCCCCCCCAAACCAGAGAAACGAATTCTGTTAAGATGAGTGGTATCTTAAAGTGGAAAGAGTCACGTGGTAAACTTAACATTAAAAAACAAACACTTCGACTTAGGTCACATGTTGCTTAAATGACTCCATGCTGGAACAATGACTGGCATCCGTTACAAGTCATTTATCACTCCACCACCACCCCGCCCCTAAACCTTTTCAATTAAAAAAAAAACCAAAGCGAGAAACATAAATAAAAAACAGCTTGTGTAATTATAAAACTCTATAAATAAATTATTTATTTCTTTGTTAGTAGTGTCATTTATTTATTTAAACTGATTCGTACACTGAATCACTCTGAGTCAAATCATTCCCAACCCTATGATTGAGAATTTTTTAAATGTTACGTAACGAAAATCTAACGTTTACAGAAATACATTCATTTTTATCCAAATTTTACAATAATACATTCATTTTTATCTAACTTTTACAGCAGGCCTAATACATTATTTTTTAACTCACAGTTAAGTCATTGTGAATTAAATGATAAAAACAAGTCCAAATAAGTCCAAAAAAAAATAGGCCTAGGAGTTGGGAGAGTTATAATAGAATGCAACGATAACAATCTAGACATATATATATACTAGTTGCAAGTACCCGGCTTTGCCCGGGTTTAAAAAAAGGTTTTCTGTTTACCTTCTATTTTCTCCCTACCCCCTCTCTCCCTTAATCTCTCTCTCCCTCCCTCCCTCTCCCTTCCCCCCTTTTCTCCCTCCCTCCTTCTCACTTTCTCTCCCTCCCTCTCTCTCCCATTTCTCCCTCTCTCTTTCCCTCCCATCTCTCTCCCTCCCTAACCCCTCTCTCCTCCCTTCATTCTCCCTCCCTCTTCTCTCCACCTCTCTCCCTCTTCCTCCCTCATTCCCTCTCTCCCTCCTTGCCCCCCCTCACTCTTTATCTCTCTCCCTCCCTCTCTCCCACCCACTCTCTCCCTCTCTCCCACCCTCTCTCTCTCCTTCCCTCCCCTCTCTCCCTCCCTACCCCCTCTCCCTCCCTTCCTTTCTCTTTCCTTCCCTCCCTTTCTCTCTCCCTCTTTCCCTCCCTCTCCCATCTTCCTCTCTCTCCCTCCCTCTCCCATCTCCCTCTCCCCCTCCTTCTCTACCTCTGTCCATACCCCTCCCTCCATCTCTCCCCTCCCTCCTCCCTCCTCCCCTCCTACCCTCCTTTCCTCTCTCTCCCCCTGCCCCCTCTCTCTCCCTTTATCTCTCCATCCCTTCCCCCTCTCTCTCTTTATCTCTTCATCCCGTTTCTCCATCTCTCGTTCCCTCCTCCCCCTCTCTCCCTCCCTAACCCCTCTCTCCCTCCCTTCATTCTCCCTCCCTCCCCTGTCCACCCTCTCTCCCTCTTCCTTACACCCTCATTCCCACTCTCCCTCCCTGCCCCCTCACTCTTTATCTCTCTCCCTCCCTCTCTCCCACCCCTCTCTCCCTCTCTCTCCCACCCTCTCTCTCTCCTTCCCTCCCCCTTTCTCCCTCCCTAACCCCTCTCCCTCCCTTCCTTTCTCTTTCCTTCCCTCCCCTTCTCTCTCCCTCTCTCAACCCCTCTCCCATCTTCCTCTCTCTCCCTCCCTCTCCCATCTCCCTCTCCCCTCCTTCTCTACCTCTGTCCATCCCCCTTCCTCCATCTCTCCCCTCCTTCCCTCCCTCCTCCCCTCCTACCATCCTTTCCTCTCTCTCCCCCTGCCCCCCCCTCTCTCTCTCTTTATCTCTTCCCTCCCTGCCCCCTCTCTCTCTTTATCTCTTCCTCCCATTTCTCCCTCTCTCGTTCCCTCCCCCTCTCCCTCCCTAACCCCTCTCTCCCTCCCTTCATTCTCCCTCCCTACCCTCTCCACCTCTCTCCCTCTTCCTCCCTCCCTCATTCCCTCTCTCCCTCCCTGCCCCCTCACTTTTTATCTCTCTCCCTCCCTCTCTCCCTCCCTCCCCCTCTCTCTCCCTCCCTACCCCCTCTCTCCCTCCCTTCCTTTCTCTCTCCCTCTCCCCCTGTTCCCTCTCCCCCTACTCCCTCTCCCATCTCCCTCTCTCCCCTCCTTTTCTCCCCCTGTCCACCCCCTCCCTCCTCTCTCCCCCTCCCGCCCTCCCTCCTACCCTCCTTTCCTCCCTGCCCCCTCTCTCTCTCTTTATCTCTCTCCCCCCTCTCTCTCTCTCTCTCTCTCTCTCTCTCTATATATATATATATATATATATATATATATATATATATATATATATACTTATTATTATGGTTTCACACTTCTTCTAAAATCCTTCTTCATTCCTTTACCTTCCTCAAACTGTACACATCAGAGAGCATGAAAACACATCAACAATTCTTTCCATCACAAAGGCACAATACATCACCAGCGCGCAAGTTCTATTCGATCATAGGGAAATGACGTCACAGAGGAATTTTATTTATGGCGCCGTCGAGATTACTTTAATATAGTAAAATACTAAAATAAAAAAAAATTAATTACAATTAAAATACCCATCGATATGAAACGAAACCTGTCCTATAACCTTCCCCATGTAATTATGTGTATGTGTAACAAATTTCACGTTATTTTTTTGTCTGGATCTTGAGTTATAAGGGAACAGACAGACAGATAGACAGACAGACAACAAATGCGTCTTATAAGTATATATATATATATATATATATATATATATATATATATATATATATAATTTACCTTTTTTTTTCATTGACAGCTGTGTGCATGCCTTCATACAAAGTTGATACCTTCGGACGGTGATGGGGTCTGAACCTGATTATTCAATGTTGCATTATTTCACGTATGTAACCTCATTGATTGTTTAGTAAAACTACTGTTAAAATGATGAGGGTTGTGTTTGTGTCGCATGGCATATGGATTTCCCGGGCAACGCCGGGTATTACAGCTGATCCACCAATAAACATCCCAAAGTAACAACTTTCCATTAAAACTATGTATTGGAATATACATGTTAAAAAGCAATTCATCTCTAGTGAGGAAACCAGAAAACCACCCCCAACCCACGGGCCACGACCCACGTGAAGTTTCGTTATAATTAAAACGGAAATCCAAAAAAAAAAATATGTTTATGTTTCTAATATTCATTTAAGTTGTAATAAATAAGAAATAATATGGGATGAAATTTTTATTACATCCAGCGGCCAGATTAGGCAGACACCCCCCCCCCCCGGGGTGAGTGTAATTCATAAATTTATACTTGGTAAAAAAAATATTTTTTAAAAAGAAACATTTTTGTATTGAATTCAGAGCATCAAGACATCTCCAGAGATAACTCCTGATAACACTTCTCTCAAATTGGTCTCATTAGGCGGGTTATCAGTTGGTTATCTCCCCTCTATTTGTAACTCAAGGTCAAGGTAACAAAAAAAAAAAAGCGGGCATCCTCCCTCCCTCCCTTCCTCCCTCCCCCCCCCCTTTTTTTTCAGTAAACCAACTACCTTGTCAATTTCTAATTCATGTATTCAATTTGAATTAGAAGACTTTGTCCATTCCCTCTTCGTTTAAATGCAGAATTTACCACATTTTAAAAACAATGGAGTTATTTTGTGCTGAATATGATGGTATTTTCAAATAATAAAAAAAAATCTAACACCTCACAATCCAACCCCCCTCTCCCTCAATCAAAATAAAACTTTGATTGAAATAGAACCGAAAATTATGGGGGAATTCGAAGGGAATTCTAACCTTCATTGCGTTACTGCTGATAACTTTATTTGAATTTAAAAAAAACAAAATGCACGAAACAAGCGAGAAGCAAGTGACATCGAAATAATTAAATAGTGCAATTCTGCACATAGCAGATTTATGCGCAGAGGGTGGGGGAAGCATTGTACATTGTCAAATTTCTTTCAAATGACAACAGCGCATGAAAGTTATAGTGCTTCACCACTAGGCGTTCATCTTTAAAGAAATATATATCTCTATTTGTATTTGGACAGGAAGTATCATTTAACTGATTAGCCAGGGAATGTATGACAACTTTTTCACTAATTGCTCGATTCCAAAAAAAAAAAATATTTTCAAAATCTCATGCACCGGAATTCACCGCCATCCTCCCCCTCACCCCCCCCCCCAGCCCCCAATCCTCTGCATCGCAGCTTTTACGTTAATACCACTAAAAGTACATAACCATTAGCACTCTGCTAGGCACTAATGCAAGATCAGACACCATCCCCCCACACCCCAACCCCTTAGGCCCCCCCCACATCCTCCCTTCAGTCACAAAACGCTCCCATAAGTCTCCTCTTTCTGCACCTGCCCCAGTTACCACCACACGTGTCTCTCGCCCACCGCCCCCCCCATGCCAATGGATTCATTGCAAGCATCGGGAGGACACCAGAACAGATAGGAGGGAGGGAACGGGAGGAGGAAGGAGGAGGAGGGATAGAGTGAAAGCATTAGATGACATAAGATCAAGGGCCGATGTTTACTGGTTGTCATGGCTACGCCTGACTCGGCGTGCGATAATCCCACTTAAACGAGAGCGTTGTGAAAAGCGCTGCTCCAAACCAACTCGTTGACGGGAAACAAGAGATGCTACACCACCACCACTGCGGGTCATGAAGTTTACATATTTCATCATGGAATATTTCTGCTTAATGGTGGGGGGGACAACAAAAAAACAAACCTTGGTTATTCGGGTGAGGGGGGGGGTAGGGAGAGAAGGCGCTAGATGCACAGGGTAGGGCCGATTGTGCTTGAAATAGTGAAAAGTAGAAAAAAAATGGAAGAGGAGTGGATATGTCACAAAAGTGGAAGACGTTTTCCTTTTAGAAAGAAATGTAAGTGTGGATATTTCTTTCTATTTTAAAATGATTCCAATGATCGATGCAAGAAAGGGATGGCGTGGTCCAGATGCCATCAATACACATTAGGGTGTCCCAAAAAAATGAAGTTTTGAAATGTTGATGTCTCACCCCACAGAATATGTCTGTATGGTAACAGTAGTTAACCTGCAAAATTTCAGCTCATTTGGACAATGTTTAGAAGTCCCCCAAGAGGTTTAAAGTTCCAGCTTTTGGTGTAAAATCATTCGCGGTCAAATCTAATACAGCGTTAATGTTGCATTATATGCGAAACTGATATATTAAGTAACAAATTGATGCTTAGTATTGTTTATAATATTAAATGAAACAAAATATATAAATCTTGAATGGTTTATATTTTTAAATTTGTAATTTAAGTAAAAAATTATGAAAAACAAAGTTTTATTCATTTTGTCAAGTTAATTCTTGAATCAATGTCAATCTGCTTGAAAAATAATAATAATAAGCAATGCAAATAAGCATTTCTGCTATTTATTTTGTACTTTATACTGTAGGGTAGACAAAAATTTTAAAAAGTTCTTCAAATTTAAATTTTAGCCAGCTGTTCACGATTACACTCTGCAAAATTTTTCCGATGTTTTTCAACCACTTGGAGCGAAAATTGTCTTTGTTCTTCATTCTTGGTGATACTGTCATTGAAATTTTGTTTCAATGCTACACTTCGCTCTGCAGAGTCATTGATACAAGCCAGATTCTTTTACAAAATCTGCTGCAACTTTAAAAGATGGTGTATCTGACCAGGCTTCAACAGGAACAATGTTGGATGTTTCAAAAAATGTGGTAGAAGCCCGCAAATCAACAACACTTTTTGATAGTGTTTTTATGAGATGCGGTCCACGTTCTGATTGCATTGTCCGAACAAGGCCAGTTTTTTCTTTGTCCGACAAAAGGGTTTAAAATAACGCAAGCGTCGACAGTTCCAGACTCAAGTACCATGAGTGACGCACCATCATTTTCAATCCAGTCGATAGAAGACCAGCATTATCATATTCGTATAAACCCTTTATCAACAAGATATCATTCACAGGTGCATCTTCGGTGAGCCTGCATGAAAACCATGATTGAAGATAAACACATATGGTAAACCTATTAAAGCGCTGATTACCTTGTAATTCTCGAGCTGTTAACTGAAAGATGGTTTCATTGCCTGCAAACAATAGATCGATTTTCAATGCATTGATTGCTTTCGTCATCCACCTAGCCCTATGTAGGGCACCAGGTCTGCGAATGCTGACATCAACCTCCAACCCAACCATTTGTGCCGCAAGCAGAAGAAATTCCAAATAATCATCACATGAATGACTGACCTCAAGTTGACATTTAATAAATTCTTTAATCGAATCAGACACGATTATCAAAGGGGCGGATCTGGCTTCGGATGTGTGGTTTAATTCTGACCATTTTTCTCGAAACATCTTAAAAAACAAAATCTCTGGTCCAGTGGATGGTCCAAGACAAACATTGAATGCATCGGAAAGGAGTACTTCCAACATGTGATGACGGCATACCATCCATAATAGATTACGTCCCAGGGCTACTTCTAACAGAGTGCAAGCTCCATTGAGTCTTCGAGTATTGGAAGCCGTAGTGTCGAAGCACATGCCGATGACCATAGATTCGCACTTCCATGATTTGATACGTTCATATACTGCATCAGCAGCTACCCATCCTGACCCGGATGCTAACTTGGGAACACCAAGAAGCTTTGTAGTGCCATCGACAAGTGACGAGAGCAAGACAGGTAATCGATCGCCGTTGTTGGTAACATGTCCGGTAACATCGGGCAATAGCTTACCATCCCAATGTACAATTGATTTTGAGGGAATATGGTCTTCTTTTATACATGCTGCAGCTTGTTGACGACAAAGCTTGCGATGACGATGCATTGTGCTCTTGGAAAATACTGTGTCAGATGTCGGAACACCAGTTTCGTTGAATGCGGATGCAAGTATCGTTGTTGATTTTCTAATGCTGGTGTTCGTTCTGTCCAGCACTGCAGCAACATTTGGTGATATGTTGCCTGAAAATTTAGCATGCTTAGTTTAAAAAAATTAAATCTTCAAAAAATATGCACATTGCTTAAATTTTGCACATTAGGTATTTTATATGTTTTCTAGCATTTATTACATTTTCTAATTAAGAATCACACAATTTCAACTCTAGTTAATGGTAGCAATGAGATAAATATAAGTATATTTAAACTTCATTTTATTCAACTATGGCATGCAAAAACTGCAAATTATTTGAGCCATGATTCGTCTGGATTTTTATGTTGGCCTAATACTGGACTTTTAAAAGCTCTTGGGGGACCTCTAGATGTTGTTCAAATGAGCTACAACTTCACCAATTCACTCATTGTACCCAAGAGACACATTTCAGGGGGTGAGACACCAAAGATTTAAAAAAAAAATTTTTTCGAGCATTTTTGGGACACAGTAATACACATGCATGGAATTGCCTCCTCCCCCCCCCAACCCTACCCCTTCAGTTTGAGTACCACTGCACTAAACAATATATAAAACTGCGGACATATATACTGTGCTCAGAGCTGCAAGAACTGACAGCGGGCGAAACCAAACTTTGCAACGATTGGCTGTAGCTGTTTGTAAATGATGTTTTCATATGTCAGTGCATATATTTCCAATGTTTCCCGCGACAATGACAACAGGGGCTGATATTAGATTAAAAAAAAGCGAATTAATGCAGTTTATCGCTCGTCTGGATTGTCTCCCTTTCGTGAGTAAGTAAAGTGGACGTGATCCGTGTAGGTTCAGAGGTTAAACTACCTCCGGGCTTTAATAAAAGATGAATAATTTGTATGATTATTTGTTGATGCTCATATATATAAATATATATATATATATATATATATATATACATATTTATATTTATATATATATATATGTGTGTGTGTGTGTGTGTGTGAGTGAAGGCACATTTTTTGTGTGGGCTTCGTAAACATTATGTATTCATTAATGTGTTGTTTTTGATTTTAAGGTAGGCTACACATGGTCCTTACAGGGGAGGGGGAGTGGCTGATCTTTCAAATTCCTGAGGCATTTTAAAAAAATACATCGTGTGAAGGGGGGTTAGGCGGGGAAATATTGCATCAAAAAGGTAAATAGATGACAATACTTAATTTTTTGTAATGTAATGTGTAGCTGAAGGGAGGGGGGGCACATTTTTTTGTTCAAAAAGTGAACGACTCACTCCCCTCACACATTACGTTAGTCAACAGGAAACATAAGATACGCTAATGGTTTATGCCCGTTAGTTAGAGCATTTTGGACCTTGTACATTTCTTACTTTCGTCTCATTCTAAGATAAATGAAAATAAATAAATAAATAAAACGCCGAAGACAGCGCGATGTGTCATCACACATCCAAACTTTGCAGATATTAGCAACGAAATGAGATTCGCTCACAACCATTACCTTCTGTTAGAACTGACAACATTTGACCCGTTGTATGGAGGCTGTATGGACAGTACTCGTAGTTTTGAAACCTATCACCGGCGTACACACACACACACGCACGCACACACACACACACAGTCACACATACTCGAACATATAAACCACATACTACCTCTCCTTGGCAGGTCCGGGATACGAGTCTATCGAGCCGGCAATCAGAACCTTTCAGAAGACAAAATACAAATATCCATTGCAGTTTATCCAATTTATACCAGCATCCAAAACTCATCTTTCAATCAAAAAGACTCACCGTTTGCCCTTTTCAGCCTGAAGCCCCCCTCCCCCTTCCCCTCCCCCGAGACTGATCCAAGACACCTTATGTTCGTTTGCGGTGCAGGTCGGCACTTGCGCTCTTTTGCTTCGCTCCTTCCCCCAGGAGCTTCCTTGAAATCGCCCTCCACCCTTTGTTTTATTACACCCTGATTATTTACTAAACATAGGGCGGTGTGGGGGGGGGGGGAGGAATGGCACAAAAGAAGAAAAAAAGTATGTGTGTGTGGGGGAGGGGGGCGATAAGGGGACGGCAATGCAGAGTTTTAGTCAATCCTGGAGTTGTTGTTCCTGCCTGGTCAAAGCTTTCCCCCCATTTTAACAAAACTTCTATACATCGTGAGCACATTTACCTGGCGGTTAGAATGCCGTGAGTAAAGGAGGGATAGAAAAAGAGAAGGGGGTTGTTGTATTGGTAAAGGGGCGCGGGGGGGGAAGTGCTCCTGTCAGACAGGTGTAATCGCGAGCCAAGGGGGGAGACAAATGGTACATCGGCCAACAGAATCAAACACGTGGAGTTTCTGGCTTCCACAGGTTAAAGGTTGAGTCATTTTACACGCCCCAAGATAACTGGAAGGGGGAAAAGGTTTACATCTGTTCTTTCAGAAGAAAAAGGGGGCCCGGGGTCTGTGGAATGAGAAGCTTTGGGGGTAGTTTATGTGTGTGTGTGAGAGAGAGAGAGAGAGAGAGAGAGAGAGAAGAGAGTGAGAAGGGGAAGAGAAATTGGTGATCGCAGAAAGGATGAGAGTACGTTCAATTGTAGCGTTGGTGACATAATCAAACGACCTAAATAACCTTGAAGTTAAAAAAAATATATTTTAGTAAAGAAGCTGAATCCGTATACTTTCATCAAATATGTCTAGGCCAGGGGTTATGAATGATTCAGAAAATTATAAAAAAGAAAATATAAAATTAATATAAATATATGTATATATATATGTATATATATATATATATATATATATATATATATATATCTATTCTTGATTCAATTATTTTTTTGCCTACATGCTTCATGTCAGACTCGATACACTGTGAGAAAAACTGTTATGTCTGAACACAGACAAAGGATAATAATTGTTTTCATTCTCACAAGGGGCGGCCACTCATAAGGTCAATAGCCTGTGAGGGTCCCTGTCAGGATGAGATGTTTATCTCCCTTAGATCCTTATACACCACTATGGGACTGTAGTTTTCTTTTTTTTTTTGTAGTGCCCTTCTTTCATCCCCGCCATGACCGATACTGCAATGGCCATAGAGGCACCACGGTAGACACGGGGAGAACTTTCACCGTGATATGGAAAAATCGAGCCCGGGACAGTCTGGTCAACAGCCGTACGCCCTACCGCACGACCATAGTCTCATTCTAAGCCAAAAGTGTGTGAAGTCCCTTGCAAGAATGAGGTGAAATCTTGCAGATCCTATAAACCTCTGATGGGACAGTTTTTATGGTGCCCCTTCTTTCATCCCCACCATAGCCGACCATGCAATGGCCTTGGATGCGCCACGGGAAATATAGAATTTTAATCATGGTCTGAAATATCGATTGGTCCTCACCGGAGATCGAAACAGGGACATTCAGATCGACAGTGGAGTGTTTTACAGCACGGCTATCCGTCCCTCTAAGCAAGTAGTAGCAAATTCCATGTTTTTTTCATATGGTAAAATTCATTATATACATATATAAAAGTTCATTATATATATATATATATATATATATATATATATATATATATATATATATATAAAAGAAGAACCTCGGCATGGTCTATTTAGTTAGCGATGAAATATTATTCAAAAAAATAATACTCAAATTAAGCTGAACAAAAGTTAAAGAAGAGCATATTGAGACAACCACTGTACCATTCTATATACACTAGCTGTACTCTGTAAAACCTTTGCATAGAGTTATTTTCCTTTAGATTTGATCAGTAGGCTAGGTTTTTTTTGGTTTCGGGTAGATCAAATTTTTCCATCATTTTTTTTTACTAATGTTTACGTTTGACGATTTTAAACTGGAATACTGGAATAATTATTTACTTTCGATTTTATGCAGAACACACACCGCTATTATTTATAAAGATATACAATTGGTTGTAAACAATTTAGACTAAGATGAGGGTTGCTTGCCTCGAGGTAAACTGTAAAAAAAAATAAAAGGAAGAGGATGATGGTGGAGTGGAGTGGTAGTTGTTGCCCTTAGCTGGCAGTTATCTCGGGGAGAGCACTCCTTGACTTTATTATTAATAGCAGGAGAGTAACACCCCCCCCCCCCTCTTTTCCTTGATCAAATTTGTGACATGTTGGTATAAATCACATGAACAGGACGTTGTAATGAAGAACTTTGTCTCCCTGTACATCTTGTCACTCACGGACTTAATTTTTTTTTTTTGCCGTAACTATTCACTAAGAAAGCGCCATGTTGCTCTCAATAGATGCTCATCTGTGTGGGTTGCATATTTACATAGATGAAAATGTGCTTGATTTACCGTTGTAAGTTTCTGTCTTCATTTACATTAACTACCGTTACCTGTAGTAAATTTAACTGTGTAAGGTACCCTCAGGTTGACAGTCGAGGGCTTTGCCACACGGCCATCCGTCCCCTGTCGTGTGGTGTAGATCGCTCGACTGACGAACGGAGAGGCATGGGTTCGACCCTCGGGATTTTTTTTTCAGGTCCTGGCGTAAGTCCCCAAGTCCACCTGGCTCTAAATGGGTACCAGACTTTAAGTTGGGGGAGAAATGGCGGCTGGGCTTTGTGCTGACCACAAAGTTTCTTATTTACAGATGAATTCTACACTTCAGCCTTTATATATAATTAAGGTATTCCCAAAGGAATCTTTACCCTACGCCCCCAAAAACCATAAGAACAACATTGGGCCTCATTTAACTTGACTCTGCACAATTAAACTGTGTCCAGCATTTTGCATTGTCGCATGTTCTCGTTACTGTTACATAGTGTCAACTCTTGCCGGTAACGCTTTAAATGGTCGCGTTGCTTCAGGCCAAGAAAGTTTTAAGTTTAACAGCAAGGTATATATCTTTTCAACTTATTTAAAGTGATAGCCAACTTTGAATATGGCGATATTCAACATATCTCATTCACACTGTCTATCTTAATGATCTTTTTTTTTTTCATTGTAATGATAAAGAAATGTTGTGTGGACACCTTGAATTTCTGTGGATACCTGTCGAAATACTTTATAAATGGGTATACAATACCTGTCAAAATACTGAATAAATTGGTATACGCGCCAGTCACTTTAGAACTACTTCTCTACCTGTGAAACTCAATTAACACACCCGACCTGACATCTGCATCTTTACGAGCCATGTTCCCTCCTTTACATCCACAGACCTAACCTCCCCCCCCCAAACATCCACCCCACCAAGCTCCCCATCGCCTCCACCCGCGGCGTTTGATGTTCATTCCAGAAACATATGTTCATCTCCTGGCAGAATGTAGGTCGCATGGCGCCGAGCTTAACATGCGCCTGTGTTGAGCAACCCGCTCGCTCTGTTTTAAATTGGGCCACTCACAGATGGACGCAGATGAGGGCCCCCACCGTTAAAATAAACAAACGTTCTGCTCGCTTTGCATCTAACAAGCTCACAAGGGACACGGGGTGGGGGAGGGGGAGGGAGGGAGGACAGAAGATGTATTTAGCATGAGTGTTTAAGGTCTAATGGCTTCAAAATGAGGATATTATAGACATGGGCTGAATGGCGTGGCTGTGCGTGCATGAGTTATTGCTGTCTGTTTTATTTCTTCATTCGTCCCTCTGTCATTTAGCCATCTGTTTATCTATTTAGCTTCCCATCTGTTTCTCTATCTAACGGCTTATCTATCTATTTGTTTTTCCATCTAATCTAATTATCTAATCTATATAATCTTTTTAATCTATCTAATCTATCTATCTATTCGATGTACCTATCTATCTATCTATATGTATACCTGTCTGTCTATCTAGCCATCCAGCCGCTCATCTATTTATTTATCAATATATTTATGATTCTACCAATCTATGTATTTATCCATTCAACTATCTAACTTTTCTTCTATCTATCTATCTCTTTGGCCCTCCGACTCTCCATCTGTCTATCTCTACCTGCGTATGTCGTGGGTTGGTGTCACAGCTAATCTTCGTCCAAAGTCTCTTGTTCTTCCATTTTCTGTCTTTCTCCCTTCATGCCATCATTTTAATACAACTCGGGGGGGGGGGGGGGAGGGGGGATAACTTTTAAATCGTAAGGGTTAAATCGACCCAGTGCCCGATCACCTGTCTCAATGGTGTCCGGTATATTACAGGAACGCCTATATTCCTTTGATCTGGTTTGATCTGGACCTGGCAAAAGATGAACCCTCCATCCAGGTCTCCCATTTCACGGACACTCAGTACAAAATACGAAACGAAACTTAAAAAAAAAAAATGAAAATGTCACAGATTCATCGGAGCGTAACATTAATGACCGGAAGCGGTCAAAGGTTAAGGTTCAACGTATAAAATTGTCTCAGTTTTTTTTTATACTGTCCGATGTTGAGAGATTAAAACTTCTTTCCCCTCCTTTCCTCCTCCACCCCCCCCCCACCCCCCAACTATGTGCCTCCGTGCGCACCTCATCTCTGGCACCCGATGTTAACCCCACCGCCAGTAGTGATGATGGAGAGCACCAGAAGTTGGCGGAACTAGCAGATAGTGTCACCGACTAGTCAGGTCCACCTGACAAAAGGTGAACTTGTGGCTCTAGCGTGATACGTCTGTTACCTTTCCTCGTCATACTCGATACACCCTTTCTTACCCTTTCTTTTTTTTTCTTCCTTTTTCCAGTAAATGCGCGTCTTACAACTAACTCCATCCCCCCTGTCCCGGGGTCTCCCACCCCATCCCATCTTTTTTTTCTATCTTTCTGTGGCTCTACGCATATCTGTGTGGGCCTCTTTTGTCGTATTTCTCTTTCTTTCTTTCCTTTTCCCTCTCTTTCTTCGTATTTCTCTTTCTTTCTTTCCTTTTCCCTCTCTTTCGTCGTATTTCTCTTTCTTTCTTTCCTTTTCCCTCTCTTTCGTCGTATTTCTCTTTCTTTCCTTTTCCCTCTCTTTCGTCGTATTTCTCTTTCTTTCCTTTTCCCTCTCTTTCGTCGTATTTCTCTTTCTTTCTTTCCTTTTCCCTCTCTTTCTTCGTATTTCTCTTTCTTTCTTTCCTTTTCCCTCTCTTTCGTCGTATTTCTCTTTCTTTCTTTCCTTTTCCCTCTCTTTCGTCGTATTTCTCTTTCTTTCCTTTTCCCTCTCTTTCGTCGTATTTCTCTTTCTTTCCTTTTCCCTCTCTTTCGTCGTATTTCTCTTTCTTTCCTTTTCCCTCTCTTTCGTCGTATTTCTCTTTCTTTCCTTTTCCCTCTCTTTCTTCTCTCTTTGACTATGTCTCTGGGTATCTTTCTCTGTTTCCCTCATTCTTTTTTCTGTCCATTTCTCTCTTTTTCTAGGAATCTCCCCCCCCCCATACACACACACACACTTTAAATAATGACAATGAAAGAAAGTGCAAGTACACTGTATACTGTAAACCCCTAATTAAAAAAAAACGTTCTTAATTTTATTTGCTGGTCAGTTCTGATGGCTACTGGTCAGCGCAAATTGCTTATCGAAATTACTTCGGCTCAATGTCTAGTAGTGTATTTATTATTATTCCATCTTCTCTCCCCCTCTCCCCCACCCTCAACACAGTACTGCATAGCTCATGGTTGCAATGGAGAGAGAGAGAGAGGGTGGAGATTAAACAAGAGAGGTCAAAAGGTTGCGTCTCCAATGAGACGGGAGCCAGCTGGCTTGGATCTCTGAGACGATAGTTTTACGGCCTCCTAGTTAACTAATAAGCACCACTGGGTTATTTGATTACACGAACTGACCGTTGGTCTCAGATGATCTTAATTATAGGCCCAGATCACGCGAATCTCGCGAAAATATTTTCTTTAATTCGACGGCTAATCGGTGAAATATGTGACTTTTAAAAAAAAAAAACTAAATTTATTATTGGAGCGAATCATGGAACCTTCCTTCCCTCCCTCTATCTTTTCTCCCTCCTCTGTCTTCTTCCTCCCTCGCCACATGACACACGGTGAACTTTGAACTTTCTGTGACAATAAACGGAAAAACACCAAACCGTTTACGTGTAAACCAAAGTCCAATGTAGTCAACAAAACAGACCAGCGACATCTGAACTTATCAATAACAAAACCAGTACATATGGAACTTGTCGCTTTCACCACACCCCCGCTCCGAGATGCTAGCGGGCGCGAGAAAGATCTAGGAAGCGAGCGATGGGTTGGTGGTGCCGAAACAGTCACCTTCTGCTGACCATTAACTGCTGCCCACTAATAATAAATCTCCTTCGGTCCTGACAATCTCGTTTCCCCCCCCCCCTCCCATTAACATAAACACAATCTCTTCTTCCTCTATCCCCGCCCCCCCCCTTCCCCTTTCATTCCCATCTCCATGGAACACACTTGTGGTGTCTCAGTACCCCTTCCCTGATCCAGACTTGCACCATACCTAACAATGATAAGCTGAAAATGTGTGTTTACCCCCCCCCCACACACACACATCCCCCCACCCCACCTAATAATAAAAAAAAAAAAGATTTGCTCGTAGTCAGAGGCGGAGATCCAGAGTCAACAAGCAAACGAGACCATAGTGGGTAACACAATATATATATATAGGGAGATTCACATCCAGGCATCAAAAAATTGTTCCGGTTGTTCCATGGAATAGTTGAGGGACTAGAAGTGAATGACTTGGGGGTGCGTGGGGAGAGGGGCGCTGTAACCGTGGGAGGGGGGGGGCGGCTCGGCTTGACATGTTTTTTTTTTCCCCTGCTGACACCATCTGAGCTGATGGGAGAATCGTCATCTGATATCGAACCGTCCCCATCTCATACCCCCACCCTCTCACGCCCTGACATATGTTTGAACAGACTGGCCGATGATAGGTTCCTTTAATTATGACAACGATATGCTAGTAAATCTTGCTATCGAAATGTTCACAGCAATTCATCAATCGATTAATGTAGTGGTACTATGTAAACAAACATAAATAGGCTCTTTGCCTAGTAAAAAAAGTCTTTAACCATAAGATTTCATCCTCTATTCGATGCAGTCTAATTAAATATCATCTGGTATTTCAGCCATTTGAACACTTCAGTCAGAGGCGTACCTAGGGTGAGGGGTCCATTATCGAAAGCTTGAGGGGGGGGCCCAAACAATTTTTTGTTACATTAAATATTAAGTGCATAATCTCATGTCATGGTTTCGAATGTCAAAATGCAGGGCCCCCAATGAGGTTAAGCACCCCCGGGCCCCCAAATCCCTAGGTTCGGCACTAACTCCACTTATATGTAGCTCCACGGTGAGAACCAAGTTAATGTCCCTAAAGTCAACTCAGCTTCAAATGGATTCCCGACTTAAGTTGGGGGAAGTAAAGGCGGCTGGGCGTGGTGCTAGCCACACAATACCATCATATGTCGTGGTTAGAGAAACAGATAAATTTTTTTAGGGCTAATGAAACTTTACTGTTTTATTATATTATGGCTCAGTCAATACGGACCCTAACATTACCTTAATGCTATTGTTCGAGTTGAATATAGTAGGTCGGTAAAACTTTGACTATGACCGGCATGGGGCTGCAATATCTAGCCCCCCCCCCCGATGATGTCATCACAACAACGGCCAGGGGAGTGTTTGTCCAGGTCGGAGTCCAGCAATAGTCATCGTCCTTGTGGGGTGGACGAAAATAGAATCATCAGCAGATGACATTAAATAAAAAAAAATAATTATTCGATAAAATAACTTATAAAAGTAGATTTATATGCGAAACTGTAAATGTTCATTTTTAGGAAGAACTGTTAAACTTTTATTGAACTTTGTTCATTTAGCATCATTTAAAAGCATCTATATATATAAATATATATATATATATATAGTATATACAAATCGTATTTAGTTTTGATAGTACTTGTTGAACTGGAAAAGGAGCAACATTTTTCATCTTTGTCGAAATGAATTACATGCATCAATGTATAGGCAAGTGCACCGCTCATGTCAGACGTGGAACTGAAACTTATGACACGTCACTTCCCGCTCTACTCGGATATTTTGAATGTAAAGCGAGACTAATCAAAATAAAACATATTAAAATACGAAGCACCCCTGGAGAAAGAAAGAAAGAATATGGTCCTGGATAATAACAGATGCGAAGGTAGTAAGTAGCTCATGTGCGTATAACCCTGTTTTGTGTGTATGTGTTTGTGTGTAAATGTTGTGGGTGGAGGGGTGGAGATGGTAGTTGGGTGGTTGGAAATCTGATGCACCGGTTTAAACTTTTAGAGATAGCCGGGTACACGTGGATCTGAGAGATATTTCGAAATGTGGCCAGGGAGAGCGAGATTATTAAAAATTTTAATCTGAGCCCAGTGCCGGATTGTACACACTAATCAAACGTCAAGATTTCACGTAATATATACCTATACAAAAAAAATCTGGCAAAGTCAAAATGTCAGACGGGGTAGTGGGGGTGAAACAGACAACAAATAGCTTTGTAGTTTGTGTGTGGGGGGGGGGGGGCCCCAAGATGGGGCGCAGCACCAAGATGGCGATCACCGTCTTCTGAAACATCAACACTACGCATAAGCGGGAAGCCGTTTTAAATTTCACATCCATTCCATGTTACGTTGTTGTTGTTTTTTATTTTATCTATTTTTTATTTTCTTTCTATTCCTGATAACGATGTCTTCCTTCGCTCTAGCTGCTTTTGTTGATATATATATATATATATATATATATATATATATATATATATATATATATATATATATATATATATATATATGCTTTTGTTGGGTTCCAGGAGGACGGGAAGAATGAGCAGAGGGAAAGAGCCGATAACTGTACCCCCCGGAACAAAGTTCGAGCAGACGATAAAAAAAAGAATAACAACTGACGACCAAATAAAAAAACAAAACAAATAAAGGTCCCTGTGAGTTTGTTTTCTTTTTTATTTTTGGAGGGAGGCGGCTGTTGGGAGGGGGCGGGGTATTCTTGCAAGATTAAAAACAAATTCTATTTGGCCAACTAGCAGCCAGACTGTCAGATCAAAGGTGTGTGAGATCTGGGATATTTTCATCCCATTTCTCGGTTATACTATCTAGGTAAGTTGGTAGAATAATAAGGTATATAGTGTTCAGGATAGTGGGTGGGGTGGGGGGGGCGTTAAACTAACAGCGAAATATCCCCGTCCCTCTCTCTCTCCCCAGTTTGTGTGAGTTTGTCTAGACATGTCCCTCGCATGATCAGCTGCTGAAGTGAGCACACAGTGGTTCATAGTGTTGGTGGTGTTGGTGTTCAAACAACTCAAAGTGGTTAATATTGTAGGTCGTTTTACCGATTAAGCAATTCAAAGTGACTTATATTGCTGGTGGTGTAACTGGTCAAACAACTCAAGCCAATCTCCTCACATCAATAAAAATAACACATTTCGTCTTTAACTCGGGGGGGGGGGGGTGTCAAGCATTCCAACTTTCAGAAACTAATATACTTTGTTATAAGCTTTTAGCTAGCTTCTACTTGTATTGGTTTGTCTTTAAATTTTGAAACTCAATTTCGAACAGGTTCATATTTAGTGAGAACATTCAAATTTGGAACACGTGTAGACACTACATGGCAATTTGAATAATTTCTAGTCCATAAATTAACATCTTGTAGCATTACTGAGTTATTTACTGATTTAGTAATGTTTATAATAACGCAGTGGCTACGGTACCATCAAGCACCATTATATTAGGGTTAGGAATATTGCTGGTGCCCGTATTTTTTTCGGGTACCAGCAATCATATTAGGGTTTAGGAATAGGGTTAGGATTAGGGTTAGGGATAGGGTTAGGGATAGGGTTAGGGTTAGGGTGTGGAGCAATATCTATTGCTGGTACTCGGAAAAAAAATACGTAGTCCCGCTTGATGGTACAGTAACCACTGCGTTATAATAATCATGTCAAAATAAGTAAGTAGCCATGCACCGGTGCATAATTGTGCACAATAATGAATCTTTTTTTTAGTCTTATATTTATAGACAATCTTAATTAGGCTAACATGTGCAAAAAAAAAAAACAACAACAAATACAATAGCAAGTTTAATTCGGTATTGAGTGTTTGTATGTTTGTAAATATGTGCGCTTGAGTTCGCCCCTATCTTTCAATTCATTACACATCACATTAATGGAATCAAATGTGGGACCAAAATAAAACAAACGTATTCTACAAATAACCCTATTCATTGAACTGTGACCACCCTCCTACATACAACACGACAGAAATCGTCAGCAGCGTGTAACGACCACAACCCACCACACCTCCCCACCACACCTCCCACCCACGTTGTCCTGGCAACATTTATATACAATTAATGAGGTAAAGATTACTTATTCAATAACAAGTTCACTCAGGTGGAACGAATGGCACCAGCTGTGCGTCTTTGTGGTCAGGGGTAAAATGACATGATCGATTTTATTTTTTTTTTTTCGCGGTTGAAAAAAAATCATTATGATGGCGATATGAATTAATATGTTCAACAACACGAGACCGGTAAGCTATACAATGTTATCTCACGAGACCGGTAGCTATACAATGTTATCTCACGAGACCGGTAGCTATACAATGTTGTCTCACGAGACCGGTAGCTACACAATGTTATCTCACGAGACTGGTAGCTATACAATGTTGTCTCAAGAGACCGGTAAGCTATACAATGTTATCTCACGAGACCGGTAAGCTATACAATGTTATCTCACGAGACCGGTAATTATACAATGTTATCTCACGAGACCGGTAGCTATACAATGTTATCTAATTATTAAGTAAACAAAAGTAAAAAAAAAAGAGGTTACCGTGAGGGCTGGCAGGTTCAGATGATATTTGTGTGAAGTATATGGGACGAGATCTCTTAGGTCCAATAAACCAGTGATCCCCAACCTTTTTTCTCGCCACGGACCGGTCAGCGTTTGATAATTTCACCGCGGCCCGCTGGAAAGGGGAGGGGTGGGGGAGGAAGGACGTTGATTATTTCTCGTCCACGGAAAGTCGCCCAATCACGAGAGAAATACATCATAGATAATAAAAAGAAAATAATTGAATATTTCTTAGGCGGCCCAGTATCAATCGATCCACGAACCGGTATCGGTCAGCGGCCCAGTGGTTTGGGGGCCCACTGCTATAAACCACTAGTGGCTCTGGTTTTATGCTGCCCTTCTTTCATCCCCGCCAGAACCGATTGTGCAATGGCTTTGGAGGCATCACGGGAGACATAGCGGGGACTTTTACAATGACCTGAAATATCCATTGGTCCTCACCGGAGAACGAACCGGGGACCGTCAGTTCGACAGTCAGTAGCTTTACCACACGACCATCAGAAGTGAAATGTAGAGTTCACCCGTTTCAAAGCGATGATCCTATTGGTACAACTAACGTCAGTTACGCATCAAAGCGGTGGTCCTATTGGTACAACTAACGTCAGTTACTCAGTTACGCATCAAAGCGATGATCCTATTGGTACAACTAACGTCAGTTACGCATCAAAGCGATGATCCTATTGGTACAACTAACGTCAGTTACGCATCAAAGCGATGATCCTATTGGTACAACTAACTCATCGGGGATCGAACTGTTAACCCTCAGTTCGATAGTCAAGCTCTCATCACTGTACTACCATCCGTCCCCTGAAAGCGTCTCGTGTGATATTCGCAATATGTTTTCCCCTAATGCTAATTACTATTTATTATTCAGTATTCGTTACTAACCTTGTAATCGAGAGTAGTTACTGCAAATATTACTTTAATTCAGAAACGAAATAATTCATTTAGAATTTTTCATGTAGGAAAAATAAAATTGATTTAAAACTCAAAACGATTCGCAAATTTGTATGTACGACCTTCAGGAGCTGTTTCAGCTCAGATTCTGGGGTATCACTGAACCTCTTTTTTATTTAAAAAAAAAAAACCAAGGAAACACAACTCTGGAGGAGGTAGTTTTGTCTGCAACTGAACCTGCGGCTTTTGGCTTTCAACTGATATGGCTAATAGTCTTGAACAATGCCTGCAGACACAAATATGTCTTTAAATAAAAACTGTCAGGTGTGGGTTTTTTTTTTTTTAGTTTAGTTTAGTTGGGTTCTTTTGTTTAATTCTACATGAAATGAGCAGCAGACGATCGGCGCCATGAGATACCGCCAAAATTTCTCCACCTCTGTGCATGCATTTCCTTTTTACTTACACCCAAACCCTTCCACTTACACCCGCACACCCCTCCCCCCCCCCCTCCTCCCTCACAATCTTAGACACACACGTACTCAAACATTTCCAGCTGTCATTTCTCTGTCTATTCGTACGCATAAGCCAGCAGCTACACCTGATTGTTCAAACATTTAGACCTACCTCTCTGGCTGGCGTATGAATGAAATAATGATTGACATACACGCCCAGTTAAATCAAGATTGATGCCCAGACATCAATACCAATAAAGTTCTAATTTGATCCATATAAATGTTGTTTTTTTAATAAAAATAAAAACAACGATAAAATATTATAAAGTTGGCTGTCATTATGTATGCACAAAGCTCTAACATATTATCCCCCTACCCCCCCCCCCCCATCCCACCGACCAGTGGACCAGTGTAACGGGGAAGATAGTGTCTCGATGTAGCCTCGGGCTGTGATGTCTCCTGACGTTTGCCTGATTAAAAACTCGAGTGATGCGAAGACTCAGTCAGACTTAACAACAGGTAGAGTTTTTATGAGATCTTCGGATCATTACGTAAGACAGGATTAAAAGGCAATTATGGATTAGGAACGATGTTTAACGGGATAAAGAGGAACAACATCACGTTAGAATGATCTAGTTCCCAAACTTTTGTGTGTCGTTGAGCGCATTTTTAAACTTAGAGCTTCGGGTGTCATTCATTATTTTTTTATGTACATACATTGCGATAAAAGTATTAATCTTGATGACTATTTGATTATGGGGTGGTGGACGCAAACGAACAGGTCGACGTGCGACATAGTGCCCTCGAATGTAGGTTTGAGAATCCTTGATGGACAGATATATCCAATGGTTTCTAGCCACCTGTGCTCATTTATTTATTATTTTGATTTCTGTTATTTATGCATTTAAAAAGAACTGCTTCAACGTAGAAGCGCGTCAATTTTTTTTTTCGTGTTATGACCATGTTGTTGATTAGAATAATATAAATAATAGCGATTTGAGCTCTGCGTTAAATCGAAAGTAAAGAATTAATACAACAGTATTCCAGTTTAAAATACAATCATGAAAAATCGGATCTACTCGAAACCAAAAAATAACCTAGCCTACCGATCAAGCCTTAGGAGATATAACTCTATGCAAAAGGTTTTGCAGGGTACAGCTAGTATATATAATACTTATAGGTCATGTCATGATACAAATGCAATCGGACTCAATACTCATCCCATTGGCGTCAAACATTTGGACCAGCAACTTATTATTGTTGCAGCCCTAACCGTTTGTTTTGTTTTTCCACGTGCAATAAAATGTTTTACCTTTTCTGATATAGTAGAGGATGGGGGGGTTGGAGGTGAAGTGACTCCATCTTCACCTTTCGAGGTCCAGTCACTACCTGCTCAGGATGAATGAATGCGTTGTGCCATCGACGGCAGCGGTTGGGGGGATGACAAGATGTCCGGATAGAATCTGCCGCCCGTTGACGGAAAGGTACTGTCAGATGACAAGTGTCGGGCCGCAGCTAAATGACATGATGACAACTGTGAACTGAATGACATTTTACAAAAGTGTGTTTAAAAATATTAACAAGCCAACAAAAAAAAATATATAAACGACAAAAAAAAAACGCAGGTTTTCCTTTACGCAAGCAGCCCGTGGTGGTGGTCACATTCACCACTTCTAAAGGCCGCGTTTTATTTGAGGGGGAGGGGGAGGGGGGGCTCTGTATTTTTTGTATAATTCTTCGTAGACAAGTGGAACGGACGGCAACATAGTGTCAGATGCTTGACAGTCGACCTGAGAGTCCTGGGTGCAAGCATGCTGATGAAAATTGACGGACCGGACCAGAGGCGTACCTAGGGTGGGGGGAGGAAGGGTTCCAAACTTGAAAGTCCCCCCCGGGGCACAGCTTGAGGGGGACCCATACATTTTTTTTACATTAAATATTAAGTAAATTATCTCTTGTCATGCTGTCGAAGTCAAAATGTAGGGGCCCCCAAAGAGGTCAAGGCCCCCGGGCCCCCGAATCCCTAGGTTCGGCACCGGACATGACTAAAGGATTAAGTTATATTTGTGCAGTGGGGGGGGGGATAAGTCGCAGACTGCGGACTAGTTTCAATGTTTTCTGGAACGAGTAAAGACCATCTAGAAAAAAGAAGCAGTGGTAGAATCATACATATTACAGACAGACATATATGGTGCAGGTGTATGTGCTTAGGGGGGGGGAGAGTGAATAAAACCTAATCCCCTCCTTCAGTAAAGCCATATAACAGCTGAGAGCTGCCACCATGGAGATGGACATTGCTGGAAATTGTTTACACAAAATCACGTGACCTTGTCCCACGTGTCAAACAAGAGTCGCCTCCCGCCCCCATCGCCCCCCTCCCCAATCCCTACAAGATGGGGAAACAAACGTGTCACACACAGACACACACAAAATAAATCGCGTGGATGCGCCACCGTTAATTCGGTGGATGTGCCACTGTCAACCCTGGATGATGACAGTTGACTCCAGTTTTAAAACAAGCCAGATCGGTAGTGGAGAAAATAAACAAACAAAAAAAAAAATGTCACAAATCTACACCTAGATCAGACGACAATGCGATGAATGAAAAAAAATATTTTAAATTTTATATTAAATTAAAATAAGTTCGTTTTGTTTCTTTTTGTGTATTGATTTTTGCCAGTTTTGTTTTTTTTTTTTAAGGAAAAGGAAATATGTTTAATGTTAATATCTTGGAAGATGAAGTCAAGACCAGTGATAAGGGTTGTGTGGCTTCCAACTTTGATAAAAATATGTGGCTAAAAAATATTACCCGGTTTTATCTACGCATGGAGATATTGTAAAAAAAAAATATAACAATAACAAAAGAATATAAAACAGCTTAATACAAGTATTGATATATTTTTTTTTGGAATTTCTGTCATATCCATCTGATCAAACATAAAACAGTTTCCCGCCTATTTCAGAATGTCGTATGCTGCTGCATGTGACACATTCCAGACGCCCTCGTCACGTGATCGATAACACAAGACCCGAACCTAATTTTCATTGTGCACATATCTCCTGTTTTTGACAAACTTAATTAATTCTTCCTCCATCATCAACCCTTTTCTATCCATCCAACGGTTATTTGTTATCTGTTATTTTGCTTGAAAAAAGGGGGGGGGGGAACAATTCACTTTATGTTCTACTTTTAAATTATTTTTAATTCTCGCCCTCTCATTGTTATCATAAAAAACAAAATAAAAGAAAATAAAAATCGCACTTGCTGTCGGCCTGGATATCAAGAAGGCTCATGACGTAAGCATCTCTCCCCCCCCCCCAACCCACCCCTCCCTTCCCATCATACACGATGACGACATGAAATTTAAAAAAAAATAGGATAATGGCGCTATCAACGACGCGTAGAGGTAAAACTCTCGACTTTGACCTGAGAGTGACTGGTTCGATTTCCGGTGAGGACCAAAGGAATTCTTCATGTCATGGTGTAAGTTACCTCCATGTCTCCCTTGGTGCCTCCAAGGCCAATGCATTCTATCGGCAATGACCGGGGGGGGGGGATGATGAAAGAAGGGCACTACACAAGCCGTCGCCATATTCCGGAGAACCTCCGCAGTGGCGTAGCGAGCTTAACTAGCGCCCGGGTCACAATACCGTTTGAATACCTTTTTAGCGCCCCCCCCCCCCATATTCGAAAACCATATAATATTATATGTAAAATATACCATTTGGCGCAACTTTGTGAGTAGCGCCCGGGGCATGATGCCCCTCCCCCCCTTGCCCACCCCTCACTACGCCTCTGAACCCCCGGTGGCCTCGCCGCTGTCGATGATTTTTTTTAAGTCATTACAGCAAGGGCGTATAACCTGCGATCGTACGTCCACATGATCGTACGTCCACATGATCGTACGTCCACATGACCGTACGTCCACATGATCGTACGTCCACATGATCGTACGTCCACATGATCGTACGTCCACATGCGGCTGTCGGTGACGTGAATGGCAGCTTTCAAAAAAAAAAGAATCTAACACTGCTTCATACATGTACTGATATAAATCAGTTTATCGGATACCGTCACTATGATGGACCGTTCATTGCGGGCCTTTATGGGGGGGGGGGGGTGAAAACGTTGTGCAACTTTGCCTTTAAATGTTGGAGGAGTTTATTTCTCGATCCAGTTGACTGTGTTGTATGCGACTGTTTTTTTCGTTGTGTGCCCCGCCCCCCTTTTTTTAACAAACCGCCCAATGTGGATGTGAGATGTATTATTGGCAGGTACGCTGGGATTGAAACCTGTCGTTTGCTATCCAGCGGGTTATGCATTGTGTATAATGGCGTACGATGCAATGATGGGCCTTTCTGACCTTGTGCTGTGGTGGACCTTGCTGTGCTGTGGTGGGCATTTCTGTGCTGTGCTGTGGTGGACCTTTCTGTGCTGTGCTGTGGTGGACATTTCTGTGCTGTGCTGTGGTGGGCATTTCTGTGCTGTGCTGTGGTGGACATTTCTGTGCTATGCTGTGGTGGACCTTTCTGTGCTGTGCTGTGGTGGACCTTTCTGTGCTGTGCTGTGGTGGACATTTCTGTGCTATGCTGTGGTGGACCTTTCTGTGCTGTGCTGGGTGGACATCTGTGTGCTGTGCTGTGGTGGACATTTCTGTGCTATGCTGTGGTGGACCTTTCTGTGCTGTGCTGTGGTGGACATCTGTGTGCTGTGCTGTGGTGGACATTTCTGTGCTATGCTGTGGTTGGCATTTATGGCTATTTCTGAGCTATGCTATTTATATCATAAATAAACCCCAAGATTTTTAGGGGCCCATATTTTCTTCAGCGTCCCGGGGCGCTATAGGCATATGGTTATAACTCATCCTTGCACTCGGTGGAGCGTAGAACAACGCACCACTTAATTCAGCTGTTCCCAACCTTTATCGCGGCTGCACCCCCAGAGGTTGCGAAAGTGTTTCCGCGGGTACCCCCTTACACGTAAGTTCGCGAATGAATGAACTTATTTTCATTCACGGACTTTGTGCCCACCTTTCTAATGCGCTACTCGGGCACGTGGTTTGGTGATGAGTCAAGCAGCAAACGGGCGACCGATTTCAAAGTCTTTTGGTTGTTTTAAAATCACGTGTCGCTGCATGCCTCTGCATAACCTTCCCCGTACCGCCTGGGGGTATGTGTACCTACTGACAGTAGTGACTTGGTGACGTAGCAGTGGTGATGACCAGGCCCGTAGCGTACGGAGGGGCCTGGGGGGCCGGGCCCCCCCTGCGTTTTGGTCTGGCCCCCTCTGCTTGTTTTCTCTACTTAGTAACATTTATTTCCTGACCCCCTTGATATTGGCTTGACCCCTGCTGTAGAATGCCTGGCCGCTGCTGTAGAATTTTCACGCTACGGGGCTGGTGATGACATAACATTCATGTTTATATGCTATTGAAAAAAAAAAAAAGACATTTCCACGTCTAAAAGTCCCGAACCCAATTTTTCACTGTGCGCATATAGAAAAATAAACAAAAACAAGCATTTTGTTTATTCATTACACGATTAAAAGTTATCATAAATTCGTCCAAATGTATTTTGTAAAAAAACAAAACAAAAACAACTGATTTAATTGGACGGGAAAATGGCACTTTAAAACACAACTCAATACAATTTAAACATAAACAAAAAAAAAGTGTTGCTAATTTATTTTACTCATTACTTCCACTTTGCCCAACTAATTAAAATTATCCTCTTCTTTTATTTATTTTTTTAATAATATTCCCAAATGTGATTAAGTTGTCCCGGAATTTGATGCTCTCAAAATATAAACGAGATTTAACACGAGAGAGAGAGTGGGGAGGGGGGGGATCTATAGCTGGGGTGGGGGGGTGGACTAAACATAATCGTCTCTAATTACTTAATTATAGATCACGCCTGGGAAAGGGAAGTTGTTATTATTATTATTATTTTTTTTAAAAGTAAGAATCTCGTAAAGTTCGGGTTTTTATTCAACAGACATCTGAGGGAGCAGAATTATTTAAAAGGAAACAAATTTTATTTTTCAGTTTGTCAGTTAGGGTGAATAAAAAAAAAAAATGTTTACGAAGTTTCGGGAAAATCCATTTTGGACTCCTGTTGAAAATAATATTATTAATAACATATCAGGAAGATTTTATTTTTTTTCCTGGAGGGACAAAGAAATGAACAGACTCTAGAAAGAACAAAGAAATCGGAGATTTCCTGTGTGTAGTTTTATAACAGTTCACTGATTTTTGAAATGCTCAGAGAGAAATATATATGTATGCATTGTTATAGTTCAATAGAATTAAACAAGTGTTAAACTTCATTTCGAGTCCTGTGTGCGGTGTATACAGAAGCAATACAGCACAATCTAGAACTGCAGAACAATCTAGCACTACAGCGCAGTCTAGAAATGCAGCACAATCTAGCACTGCAGCAAAACCTAGGCAATACAGCACAATCTAGCACTACGGCACAATCTAGCACTGCAGCAAAACCTAGGCACTACAGCACAATCTAGCACTACAGCACAATCTAGCACTACAGCACAATCTAGCACTGCAGCAAAACCTAGGCACTACAGCACAATCTAGCACTACAGCACAATCTAGAACTGCAGCACAATCTAGCACTGCAGCACAAACTGAACATTTTCCCCAGGGGCCCTTGATACTTCTGGGGGCCTGCCGCTTTCCCGAACGGTCTATAAAAAATAAATAGTTTAATTTTCAGAGCCGTAGATGGGCCCGCTTGGTTGGGTGTGGGGTGGGGGGGGAGGACTAAAGACTTTCTACCTTAAGGCCATGATATGTCTACCGTCGATAACGGAGCGAACATGCGGGGAATACACAATGGTGTCCAAGCAATAGTTAAAGAGCTAAATTGAATAGCCTTTTATGCCCCATGCAATGCGCATTCGTTGAATTTGGTGGTGAATGATGTCATAAACTGTTGTTTGTAAGCAGTAAGGTTTTTTGAGGTAATTCTAAATATAAACACCTTTTTTTTCTGCATCAACACATCGCTGGAATGTATTGTTAGAATATGACAAAAACAAAGAGGCAGCAGGTTTAACTGTTAACAAGTTATACGCAACAAGTTGGGAAAGTCGAGTTAATGCCGTGAAGGTAATTAGATACCAAACAGTTGAAATTTACGATGCACTCGTTTCAATTGCTGATGACATTTCACTTTCTACACCAGGTGGAACCGAGTCCCGTGCAGAAGCTAAGGGAATTGCACAAAAAATACTCGATTTCAAGTTTATTTGTTCATTAGTGATTTGGTATGATGTTTTATTTGAGATCAATATATCTAGCAAAACATTTCAAGAAAGAGATCTTGATTTAAAGAAATCAATTCAACAATTGAATGCAACTAAAACTAAGCTCCAGAATTATAGAACAGATGAAAGTTTTGCCAAAAGCAATTACAACAGCTAAATCATTGGCTGAAGAATTTGGTATTTAGTGCAATTTCCTTACGGAAATACAAATAAGATCTTGACTAAAAACGAGATGATCCTATCCTCGAGCCATTTCAGAGTACATTTCTTAACCAGATTGTGGAGAACAGGTTCTAACACATTGGTTAGAATGTAGGATAATATGTAAAGTAAATCTTTGAGAGGTTAAGTCAAGAGTTCAGGCTTAAATATTTGGGGGTAGAGTCGTTATATTTTCTAGCGACCCAGGTTAGGGACGTGACATGTGATACCTTAGGCTTTGTTCCGAGAGTGGAGTCAACTGACATTCTCGACAAACAGATAAATTACCGAACACAACCGAAGGTGGCAAAGGGAGCGAACCTTTTAATGTTTTTTTTTTAATTAGCCAATCCGGTCAGTGGGTGGGGTACAAAGAGAGCGAGAGATTGGGGACAGTAGATTTGGGGATAGAGTAAGATTGGGGCTGAGGCGAGCGTAGAGAGTGGACGTGAGATGTAACGAAGTCCACTATAGTCTTCTATTATTCTAGCAGTTAGTCAGGGCACGATTTTAGTAGTAAAAGACAGCAGTAGAGATATATATAGAAGGCGTTAGAGACTATTGGATTATGTGATGTTATGAACTTTTGATGTAAAGATTTTATGTTGTGAAATAAACACTAAGATTAAAGAAGGAAAATACGAAGCCTGCATTTGACTCTTTTTGTTGTTTGATGTTTGTACATCGTCATCGTAACCAAAAGTAAATACCAGCACGCAACACAGATATTGGATACCGCTATTCAATCAGTTAATGATCGATTTATGCAGTTTACATCTCACAGCGATTTATTTGGTCTTTTGTATGACATTAAAAACTTGAGAAATGTGATAAAAGAGAGGTTTTCATTGATTGCATGGACCTTCAATTACTTTAACATCTGAAAACGAAGATTCAGCAGACATGAATGCAACATAACTGTGCTATGAATTATTTGATTTATCAAGGAGAATTACAGAAATATTATATTAGACTATCTATGTGGAATGGGCTTTGTTGCCTAGAGTTATATTAGAATATCTACGTGGAATGGGCTTGGCTGCCTACAGTTATATTAGACTATCTATGTGGAATGGGCGTTGTTGCTCTTTTTCCGAATGTGGCATTGCGAATTTAGCTTACACCTCCGATAACAGTGGCGAGTGCAGAAAGAAGCTTTTCGAAGCTCAAACGCATAGAAACATATCTTCGTTCTACCATGTCTTAGCATCGTTTGGTTGGTTTTGCTACAATATTTATAGAAAAAACGATTGCAGAATATTTGGATCTGACCGAAGTAATTGAAGAGTTTGCCTCTGCAAAAGCTAGAAAAGCATATTTTTCTTGAATTCTCTTCAATCTGTTTAATGCTTAATAAACATGACATTTCATTTTGTTTTATATATTTTTCATTACTTTTTTAACTTAGCAAAAAAAAAAAAAAAGAAACTTCCTAAAATACACTACGTATACTTAAAACTCTTTAACTTTTATAAAGTTGCCAAATTTTAAACATTTGTTATGAAGAATGAAGACCAGTTATAAAACTATAAATGCATCATATTTTTATTTTCATAATTTGGACTTACTTCAAAATAAATAGCATTTATAGAGTTTTCTTAGAAAAAGGAAACTAAAAAGGGCGGCATTTTTGTCCTTGCCTATATCACAAAAATGTATAAGGCCGGAACTGGATCGCGAAATGGACATTTGCTGCACACATGGCAGGCCAAGATCTACAAAAGGATATATACATCATGGGTCTAGGACTTATAGTTGTTGAGATCTAGAGTGATGACGGACAGACAGACATACAGACAAAACGGGGACAAATGTCAATGTCTAAAAATGTCATTATTACATTATTAAATAATTTAGATGGAATTTGCAACAAACAGAACAAAAAATATAATGCAAGAAGGTGAACAGGTTAAAAAAAAAAAATAATTTCATGCAATAACTCTCTTAACTATCCTTTTTTACGCTAATTTTTTACTATACGAAATTTCATGAAGAGGAAACATATAGTTAAATACAGTTACAGATTTACTTTAACATCAACCACAATTACTTTGGACTATTTCATTAAAATTACTGAACTATCTTATAGAATACTTACAATGAACTATATTCACAAGAACAATGTTAAAAAAAAATTTAAAAACCCTCAACCAAACCCTGAATTTCAGTAAAACAACATTTAACTACAAAGTGTAAATTATAAGTTCCCTGTCAGTTTGTTTATAAGGACATTTCACTGTACATGTATTATCTTCCTGAAGGAAACACTTACATGGGGCAGAGAAAACTTTCTCTCTTAGACCGTTTAACTCTGTGAGGTCTGGAACTACAAATCTGTTTTCATCTACTGGTTTACTTGCAATACCATCCAACTCTTTTGTATCTGTCAAACCAATTCCAATGGCATAGATGTGAATTCCTTCAGCTCTGGCTTGTTCAGCTTCAGGAACTGTCCTTCTTGAGTTGATATTTGAGACACCATCTGTCACAACCACAGCTACGTTGTCAACTCCTGGACGATCACCATTTTCTAGTGTGAACATAACTGACCTCATAGTTCTCAGTGCATCTGCTGTGTTTCTACTTCCATTGCGATAAGGAATCTCATCAATGGCATCGTACACATAAGCTTTTTTTGAATAATTATTTAATTGGAACTGGACATAATCAGCATCACTGTAGATAACCACACCTACTCTCACATTGCCGCCATCAATATCAGCACCAAAGAGGAAGTGTTTAACAAAGCCTTTCTTCAGATCAAAGTTAGGTTCTGTTAAACTAGTGGAGGCATCAAAAACAAATACTAAGTCCAGTCTGGCACCAGCACAACCTGTAATTGGAGAAAAAATATAAAACAATTAGTAAAACAAAATTCTTAAAAATAAAAAGAAATATATTGTAAACATTTATTAAGAAATGTATAAAGAAATATTTGCTTTTCCAATATTGATTAAGTATTGGGTTTTAGCTTCTGTCAGTAAAACCAGTAGAAACAAAATTGGCCTAAATTTTCTACACAAAGTTTTGACATTTAAAAAACAACAACCTTGATATGGAATTATGAATAATTAATAACATCAAATCATATTGAAAAATCTTCAATGACAAAAAATTCTTCATGTAGAGTACTAAAACACACCTTTATTTTTAATTGCATACATGACATGAGACTCTAAAGAAATTTGAAATATTAGGGACATTTAAAAAAAAATTCAAGTCGATAGAAAGCTTTGATTTATAAGACTGTTAATTAGCAAATATTACAATGAATAAAATGTACGTACAAATATGCAATATAACTATACAAAGTAAAAATTAAAGTTCCCTTAAGTCCCTAAGGACTCTTCGGGGTAGATGAAATGTAAAATTCATCTGTTACAGTAACCTCAGCAAAAAAAAAGATTGTGTGGTTAGCACAACACCCTGCCCCCTTACTACCCATAACTTTTAAGTCGAGTACACATTTAAAGCTGGGTGGACTTGGGGACTTACACCAGGACCTGAAAAAATCCACAAGGTTCTTACTAGAGTTCGAAACAGGGACTCTCTGGTAGGCAATCGAGCGCTCTACACCTCACGACCTCCCGTCCCGTTATATATAGGAAGAAGCAAATAATGCTTTAAATTATCTTCGGATTGTTTTCCTTTTATATATGTTGCATAGTTGTTGTTTTTTTAATTTCATTTAACTTTATTTTTGGGTAATATAAAGTTTATATTCAGCTATATTTAGATAATTTGGGGAAGGGGGGGCGATCAGTCAGTTGAGTTTATTGCTTGAACTCATACAAATTATTTGTTAAATTAAAAAAAATGTATAGGGAATTACAGTGTAAAATTATATGTTAAATATTACTTCAATTTCATTAACTTATTACGTTTGATGTTAAATTAAAATTGTCCTCTAACCTTTCAGATATGAATGGTTAAAAAAATACCATAAATGGGTCATATGTACAACATAACGAAGACATACTTTTTTTTATTCAACCAAAGAAATTTTAAACAATTGTTATGTTAGTTCAATGATAATACACTTCATACTAAATATTAAAACATTGAAAAGTGAAGTCACACATGTCATGCTGGCCGTACATGCTAAGGAAATTCACCTTGTTAGATGGTCAAGATTTTATTTTCCATTACTTGGGTTAGTTTGGCTGGAAGTCTCCAGATGTTTGGTTTTGGTTAGTAGTAGAAGTTACCCCAATACCTTCACTTCTTCTCATTAAGATAAACTTAGTACAGGGATAATTATCTTTTTAGCATATAGACTGTTTAAACCATGATTGAAATAGCTAAAAAAGGGAATTTAATAAGAATGCGATTAGAAATAGTCAAGATTAACGATTGTTGCTTTCTTCTTGTACCTGTGGAAAAGGAAAAGTAACATTACAAGAAAAATGAATTGTCAAAGGCTAGTTTCACCTTGACTTAGGACAAGACAAACCCTCATAAATACAGGATTTGTACTGAAGTGTCCCATCAACTTAAATGTAACACCAATAAAAAGAATTAATTTGAGGTTTAATTTTTTTCTCACATTTTTGTAAAAGGTTACCCCGGAGACACTTCAATTCATTACTGTGAACTGTGAGAAATAATGTTAGAACATAAACACACATTTTACATTACATAATGGAAAAAGGACCAAACCTTTTATAGGTATAGCAAAAATTAAATGTAAAATGAAAATACATATCAGGAATTATTAAGATTATAAGTTAAAAGGCAAGAAATAAAATAAATCTAACTCTGTAATTCTTTGAGCAAAATTGTTTTTATTGAGCCATCAGTGTTGTGAAAATACATAAACTGAAGAGTGAGCACAGATAATTTGGAAGAATAAAAATAAAACTAGTAGATACTCGGAAATAAAATAAAATGTAATAAAAAGATTTAAATTATACAATGTAACAATTTTTTGTCTTTGTTTATCTAAATTTGTTGATGTTTCTTATTTAATTTGAATATGCTGAGTCTGAATATGACGTTGATTTTTTATTGCATTAAGCGCTTGATCATTAAACCAAACATTCAATTAATTATATAATTAATATTAATCATATTGCATGATATACAACTTTAGTCAATATATAACATTTACTAATTGAAAAATTTTATGTTATATAACAAAATGTCATGTTACCTCACGTTACATACATATATTACATAATGTTACATCATGTTCTAATGTAATAGTCTCTCAAAATAAAAATAAAAACACTAGAAGTGAACAGCAGAATATGAATTTCTTTTATGAAAGTTGTCGTCATCGCGTATCAAACACCAGATGAATTCACCCGTCATAGCTGCATCCCATCTGCCCTGGTATCTTTTCTCCATTGCACACCCAAATATGGTCTGAAAAATTCCAGGTGTGAATGCAGGTAATGTAGCTTTAGTTACATTCTGCATTTCATAATTGCGTACCGTATAATTAAGATCTGCACTAGCTCTTTGTAGTTATCACTCTTATTGTTTCCTAAAAAAACTATGAATATCTTGTTTAAACGCAATCCATGCTTCTTTTTCAACAGCAGACATTTTGTCCTCCAACTCCTTACATGCCAACATAACTTTAATACATAGCTCTAATACACCTGCTGAAATTTTTGCATCTGACACCTTTGAAAACATTTGCCAAATATGCTGGAACGCTGCACAAGCTGGGTTTAATGTTTTGACAAATTGTTTGACAAGACCTAATTTTGTGTGAAGGAGTGGAAGTAAGATCTTCTAAACAGGTATCAGGGATTGATTAAAATCATTGTGCGAACCATGCATAAATAACAGCCATAATGATGATTCGTCATTTCTCTCCATATTATCGGAATCGCAAAGGGCATTGACTTTCGGATTCCACGAAGTCATCATTCCAGAGTTGATCTGCAGCAAATATAACTATCGTATGGTGCACACGATTTGTCCTGATCTCCCATAGCCATGCCAAAAAATGCATGATATGCAGTAAAGAATTTTGTACCACTGACAATATTGTGTATAGTTTGAGTTGGACTAATATAATAACCACAAACATAACAGAATGAGTCAGGACAAAGCTTGCAGGATCTACTAGACATATTCACCACTTCATATAACAGTTGAAATTAGTTAAAATAAAAATAAACATAAGAAATTAAGAATAATTAACTCATTCTCTCAGTAGCATTTGTTTAAAAAATGTAATTCACAATGTGCTAATATTTATAAAAAAAGATTTACCTGAATACCTAAAAAACTAAAATCAAAAAAAGTAATATTAAAAAGTGGGATTATAGAAAAAAGACACAAAATATACAAAGCCACTGACAGTGGCTCGTTGGAGAGAAAAACAAATCCACGAGCCACTGTGTTATTAATGCATCACAATATAGGAAAACGCCGAAATATATTTTACGCCTTTTCTCAGGAAATCTTGATTATATAACAAAACCAATTGTACCACTGAAATCAGCATACCAAAATTATGTAAGAAACATTTTAAAATTAACATAAACAAAAATGTTGTTACATTGTGTTATTCACAAAAAAAGTGCATTATGACAAAATATAACTACAATTATCTGACACATAAACCCACACAGGAAATCTCCGATTTCTTTGTTCTTTCTAGAGTCTGTTCAATTCTTTGTCCCTCCAGAAAAAAAAAATCTTCCTGATATGTTATTAATAATATTATTTTCAACAGGAGTCCAAAATGGATTTTCCCGAAATCTTCGTAAACATTTTGTTTTTTTAAAAATTCACCCTAACTGACAAACTGAAAAATAAAATTTGTTTCCTTTTAAATAATTCTGCTCCCCCAGATGTCTGTTGAATAAAAACCCGAACTTTACGAGATTCTTACTTTAAAAAAAATAATAATAATAATAACAACTTCCCTTTCCCAGGCGTGATCTATAATTAAGTAATTAGAGACGATTATGTTTAGTCCGTCCCCCCCCTCCCTCCCCAGCTATAGACCCCCCCCATCTCTCGCGTTAAACCTCGTTTATATTTTGAGAGCATCAAATTCCTGGACAACTTAATCACATTTGGAAAATTATTAAAAAAGAAGAGGATAATTTTAATTAGTTGGGCAAAGTGGACGTAATGAGTAAAATAAATTAGCAACACTTTTTGTTTATGTTTATGTTTAAATTGTATTGAGTTGTGTTTTAAAGTGCCATTTTCCCGTCCAATTAAATTAGTTTTTTTTTTCAAAATACATTTGGACGAGTTTATGATAACTTTTAATCGTGTAATGAATAAACAAAATGCTTGTTTTTTATTTATTTTTCGATATGCGCACAGTGAAAAATTTGGGTTCGGGTCTATTAGAGGTGGAAATGTCTTTTTTTTTTTGTCAATAGCATATAAACATGAATGTTTATGTCATCACCAGCCCCGTAGCGTGAAAATTCTACAGCAGGGGTCAAGCCAATATCAAGGGGTCAGGAAATAAATGTTACTAAGTAGAGAAAACAAGCAGAGGGGGGCCTGACAAAAACGCAGGGGGGCTCGACCCCCCCCCCAGGCCCCTCCGTACGCTACGGGCCTGGTCATCACCACTGCTACGTCACCAAGTCACTACTGTCAGTAGGTCCTAAACTGGCGGTACTCGTACCCCCCAAGCGGTACGGGGAAGGTTGTGCAGAGGTACGCTGCGACACGTGATTTTAAAACAACCAAAAGAGTTTGAAATCGGTCGCCCGTTTGCTGCCTTGACTCATCACCGAACCACGTGAAAATAAGTTCTGTCATTCGCGAACTTACGTGTGAGGGGGGTACCCACGGAAACACTTTGTCAACCTCTGGGGTGCAGCCGCGATAAAGGTTGAGAACAGCTGAATTAAGTGGTGCGTTGTTCTACGCTCCACCGAGTGCAAGGATGAGTTATAACCAGGCTTGCGGAGCCGGAGCCGGAGCCGAAAAAATCTGGCGGCTCCACGGCTCCCAAATGTTTTTTTTTACATCAGAATTTCTTTTTTTTTAGCTTTAAAATTCCAAATTTGTTTGATTGTTTGCCTCCTACAATTTGAAATGTTGTTATTTTACAAAAGCCACAACAATAACATCGTTAAAATGATAGCGTGCACGCACATCACCACAAGACTTCTTTAACGGGGAATCGTTTTGTGTTCGTTTTAAATCTTGTTTACCCTCCGAAATTTTTTTAATGGCATGTTATTTTGTTATATATAAAGTTACAACAGTTTTATTTCATAGAATAATTGTATCAATCATTTAAAATAAATTTTTACTAGGACGACAAATAGAACGCGTCATTTCGTATTATTATTTGACCGCGAATCAGGCCCATAGCGTGTGTGGGGGCCAGGGGGGCTTAGCCCCCCTTGCGTTTTTTCTGGCCCCCTCTGCTTATTCGCTCTACTTAGTAAAATGTATTACCTGCCCCCCCCCCCCAGCTATTGTCTGGCCCCTGTTGTAGAATGGCTGGTCCCTGCTGTAGAATTTTCACGCTACGGGACTGCCGCGAATTTGTAATAGACTATAAACAAAATGGTCGCTTTCTGTATTTAACAATTTTATTATAAACAGAATATCTGAAATAGAGTAGATAAATTTATAAGGATGTGGCTATACGGACCCGGGTCCCAATAAAATCCGATTGTTATTCGGACCCGTGGCAAATATGCACTAAGCTTAGCTATATTTAAACTTTATTAGACGGAACCCGAAAAAAATCATAATACAGAGTCCGCTTAGTGGAACCCTAGACACTGAGTAACGATTAAATCATACAATTCAAACAATTATAAAAAAAAAACAATAATAAAGTTTATGTATAGCTAAGCTAAGTGCATATTTGCCACGGGTCCGAATAACAATCAGACTTGATTGAGACGGGGTCCGAATAAAAATCGGAGTTTATTGGTACCCAGGTCCGAATAGTCACTTCAAATTTATAAATAATAAATATAAATACTGAAGTCTTTAAAATATTTTAAATAATGTATCATTGTACTATTTGCTAATTTGATAATTGAAATAACTTTTTATTACTTATGAAAATGGCGACTAGTGAAACCTCGGTCGAAAATAATGATATGATTCTGGATGCACTGAAATGGTTTGTTTTTAGTAAAACCGACATGCGTATATTTTCAAGTACCTGACTATGGGGCAGCCCCGTAGCGTGAAAATTCTACATCAGGGGCCAGGCATTCTACAGCAGGGGCCAGGCAATACCAGGGGGGGCAGGTAATACATTTAACTAAGTAGAACAAATAAGCAGGGGGGGCCAGACAAAACGTAGGAGGGCTCTGCCCCCCCCTCCCCCCCCCACCAGCTACGGGCCTGCTATGGGGTTGAACGCGACAAAATTTGCATAACTTTTTATCAGCGGCATGTTTGCGTGGCGCAATTACAAATTTTTTTGTCTCGTGTGATACTATCTTAATAGGGAGCCGGAGCCGGAGCCGGCGCCGGAGCCGTCACATTTGTGGGAGCCGGAGCCGTAAAAAAATTTGGCGGCTCCGCAAGCCTGGTTATAACCATATGTGTATAGCGCCACGGGACGCTGAAGAAAATATGGGCTCCTAAAAATCTTGGGGTTTATTTATGATATAAATAGCATAGCTCAGAAATAGCCATAAATGCCAACCTCAGCATAGCACAGAAATGTCCACCACAGCATAGCACAGAAAGGTCTACCACAGCACAGCACAGAAATGTCCACGACAGCACAGCACAGAAATGTCCACCACAGCACAGCACAGAAATGTCCACCACAGCACAGCACAGAAAGGTCCACCACAGCATAGCACAGAAATGTCCACCACAGCACAGCACAGAAATGTCCACCACAGCACAGCACAGAAAGGTCCACCACAGCATAGCACAGAAAGGCCCATCATTGCATCGTACGCCATTATACACAATGCATAACCCACTGGATAGCAAACGACGGGTTTCAATCCCAGCGTACCTGTCAATAATACATCTCAAGCGGTTTGTTAAAAAAAAGGGGGGGGGGGGGGGCGGCACACAACAAAAAAAAAAAACAGTCACATACAACATAGTCAACTGGATCGAGAAATAAACTCCTCCAACATTTGAAGGCAAAGTTGCACAACGTTTTCACCCCCATAAAGGCCCGCAATGAGAGGTCCATCATAGTGACGGTATCTGATAAACTGATTTGTATCAGTACATGTCTGAAGCAGTATTAGATTCTTTGATTTTAAATCTGCCATTCACGTCACCGACAGCCGCATGTGGACGTACGATCGCAGGTTATACGCCCCTGTTATAATGACTTGAAAAAAAAAATCATCGACAGCGGCGAGGCCACCGGGGGGTTCAGAGGCGTAGTGAGGGGTGGGCAAGGGGGATGGGCATCATGCCCCGGGCGCTACTCACAAAGGGGCGCCAAATGGTATATTTTACATATAATATTATATGGTTTTCGAATGGGGGGCGCTAAAAAGGTATTCAAAAGGTATTGTGCCCCGGGCGCTAGTTAAGCTCTCGCTACACCACTGCGGGGGTTCTCGGAATATAAAAAAAGGCCCATGTGGGGGGGGGGGGACCTCATGCAGTCATTTTATTTGAAGGAGGGCCCACTTCAAGTATTTTATTGACGGCCCTCCCCAAGTTGTTCTGTGAAGAACCGTGACCTTAAGGTCGACAGTTGGTCTGTTACGTCACTGTGAAGATGACATTTTTTTTAATCTCTGACATCATATAAACCAATATGGCGACGGCTTGTGTAGTGTGCCCTTCTTTCATTTCCCCCCCCCCCCCCATCATTGCCGATAAAATGCATTGGCCTTGGATGCACCACGGGTAGACATGGCGGCAACTTACACAATGACATGAAGAAATCCTTTGGTCCTCACCGGAGATCGAACCAGTGGACTCTCAGGTCACAGTCGAGAGTTTTACCTCTACGCGTCGTTGATAGCGCCATTATCTTATTTATTTTTTTTTAAATTTCATGTCGTCATCGTGTATGATGGGAAGGGAGGGGTGGGGAGAGATGCTTACGTCATAAGCCTTCTTGATATCCAGGCCGACAGCGAGTGCGATTATTTTTTTTTTTTTAATTTTGTTTTTTATGATAACAGTGAGAGGGCGAGAATTAAAAATAAATTAAAAGTAGAACATTCAGAACATTCAGTGAATAGTTCCTCCGCCCCCCCCCCCTCCTTTATCAAGCAAAACAAAACAACAGACAACAATTAACCGTTGGTATGGATAGAAAAGGGTGGATGATGGAGGAAGAATTAATTAAGTTTGTCAAAAACAGGAGATATGTGCACAATGAAAATTGGGTTCGGGTCTTGTGTTATCGATCACGTGACGAGGGCGTCTACAGATCAGCGTCAACACGTAGCAGCAAGACTGACATTCTGAAATAGGCGGGAAACTGTTTTATGTTTGATCAGATGGATAAGAATGACAGAAATTAAAAAAAAAATATATATCAATACTTTTATTAAGTTGTTTTATATTCTTTTGTTATTGTTATTTTTTTAACAATCTCTCCAAGCGTAGATAAAAACGCATAATATTTTTTAAGCCATATAGTTTTATCAAAGTGGAAGCCACACATCCCTTATCACTGGTCTTGACTTCATCTTCCAAGATATTAACATTAAACATATTTCCTTCTCCTTAAAAAAAAAAACAAAACTGGCAAAAATCAATACACAAAAAGAAACAAAACAAACTTATTTTAATTTCATTCATCGCATTGTCGTCTGATCTCGGTGTAGATTTGTGACATTTTTTGTTTGTTTATTTTCTCCACTACCGGTCTGGCTTGTTTTAAAACTGGAGTCAAGAACTCTCATCATCCAGGGTTGACAGTGGCACATCCACCGGATTAACGGTGGCGCATCCACGCGATTTATTTTGTGTGTGTGTGTGAGACGCGTTTGTTTCCCCATCTTGTAGGGATGGGGGTGAGGGTGGGGGCGGGAGGCGACTCTTGTTTGACACGTGGGACAAGGTCACGTGTTTTTGTGTAAACAATTTCCAGCAATGTCCATCTCCATGGTGGCAGCTCTCAGCTGTTATCTGGGTTTACTGAAGGAGGGGATTAGGTTTTATTCACTCCCCCCACCTAAACACATACACACGCACGCCTGCACTATATATGTCTGTCTGTAATATGTATGATTCTACCACTGCTTTTTTTTTCTAGATTGTCTTTACTCGTTCCAGAAAACATAGAAACTAGTCCGCAGTCCGCAGTCTGCGACTTATCTCCCCCCCCCCCACTGCACAAATATAACTTAATCCTTTAGTCCTGTCCAGTGCCGAACCTAGGGATTCGGGGGCCCGGGGACCTTGACCTCTTTGGGGGCCCCTGCATTTTGACTTCGACAGCATGACATGAGATAATGTACTTAATATTTAAGCTGGGGCCCGGGGGGGCTTTCAAGTTTGGACCTTCTCCTCCCCCCACCCTAGGTACGCCTCTGGTCCGGTTAGTCAATTTTCATCAGCATGCTTGCACCCAGGACTCTCAGGTCGACTGTCGAGCATCTGACACTATTCTGCCGTCCGTTCCACTTGTCTACGAAGAATTATACAAAAAAAAAATACGGAACCCCCTCCCCACCCCCTCAAATAAAACGCGGCCTTTAGAAGTGGTGAATGTGACTACCACCACCACGGGCTGCTTGCGTAAAGGAAAACCTGACGTTTTTTTTTGTCGTTTATATTTTTTTTTTTGTTGTCTCGTTAATATTTTTTAAACACACTTTTTATAAAATGTCATTCAGTTCACAGTTGTCATCATGTCATTTAGCTGCGGCCCGACACTTGTCATCTGACAGTACCTTTCCGTCAACGGGCGGCAGATTCTATCCGGACATCTTGTCGATGGCACAACGCATTCATTCATCCTGAGCAGGTAGTGACTGGACCTCGAAAGGTGAAGATGGAGTCACTTCACCTCCAACCCCCCCATCCTCAACTATATATAGGGTTGCCATATTTTTTTCACGGACCAACCGGGACAGTTCTGTCTTTTTGACCTGTGGGATCAATGAAAACATTATTTCATGGGAAAACGTTGAAAGAACAGCAGAGTTGATAAACAAGAATCTCGGAAAACCTAAGGTTAACACTGAGGAGCTTTTTGATGAGGTTGTTCTTGCCAGTATATCCGGGACTGTCCCGGCGAAACCGGGACGTATGGCAAGTCTTACTATATAAGAAAAGGTAAAACATTTTATTGCACGTGGGGGAAAAAAACGGTTATGGCGTTAGGGCTGTAATAATAATAAGTTGCTGGTCCAAATGTTTGACGCCAATGGGATGAGTATTGAGTCCGATTGTATTTGTATCATGACATGACCTTTAAGTATTATATATATACTAGCTGTACCCTGCAAAACCTTTGCTTGATCGGTAGGCTAGGTTATTTTTGGTTTCGAGTAGATCCGATTTTTCATGATTGTATTTTAAACTGGAATACTGTTGTATTAATTCTTTACTTTCGATTTAACGCAGAGCCCAAATAGCTGTTATATATATATATATCAAAAAACATGGTCATAACACGAAAAAAAAATTTGACGCGCTTCGACGTTGAAGCTGTTCTTTTTAAATAACAGAAATCAAAATAATAAATAAATAAGCACTAGTGGCTATAAACCATTGGATATATCTGTCCATCAAGGATTCTCAAACCTATATCCGAGGGCACTATGTCGCACGTCGACCTGTTTCGTTTGCGTCCGCCAGATTAATATTTTTATCGTAATTTATGTATTTAGAAAAAAATAAATGAATGACACCCGAAGCCCTAAGTTTTAAAATGCGCTCAACGACACACAAAAGTTTGGGAACTAGATCATTCTAACGTGATGTTGTTCCTCTTTATCCCGTTAAACATCGTCCCTAATCCATAATTGCCTTAATCCTGTCTTACGTAATGATCCGAAGATCTCATAAAAACTCGCTCTTCCTGTTGTTAAGTCTGACTTGAGTCTTCGCATCACTCCGAGTTTTTTTTATCAGGCAAACGTCAGGAGACATCACAGCCCGAGGCTACATCGAGACACTATCTTCCCCGTTACACTGGTCCACTGGTCGGTGGGATATGGGGGGGGGGTTGGGGGGATAATATGTTAGAGCTTTGTGCATACATAATGACAGCCAACTTTATAATATTTTATCGTTGTTTTTATTTTTATTAAAAAAAACAACAACATTTATATGGATCAAATTAGATCTTTATTGGTATTGATGTCTGGGCATCAATCTTGATTTAACTGGGCGTGCACGTCAATCATCATTTCATTCATACGCCAGCCAGAGAGGTATAAATGTTTGAACAATCAGGTGTAGCTGCTGGCTTATGCGTACGAATAGACAGAGAAATGACAGCTGGAAATGTTTGAGTGCGTGTGTGTCTAAGATTGTGAGTGGGGGGGGGGGGGAAGTGTGCGGGTGTAAGTGGAAGGGGTTGGGTGTAAGTAAAAAGGAAATGCATGCACAGAGGTGGAGAAATTTTGGCGGTATCTCATGGCGCCGATCGTCTGCTGCTCATTTCATATAGAATTAAACAAAAGAACCCAACTAAACTAAACTAAAAAAAAAAAAACCCACACCTGACAGTTTTTATTTAAAGACATATTTGTGTCTGCAGGCATTGTTCAAGACTATTAGCCATATCAGTTGAAAGCCAAAAGCCGCAGGTTCAGTTGCAGACAAAACTACCTCCTCCAGAGTTGTGTTTCCTTGTTGTTTTTTTTTAAAAGAGGTTCAGTGATACCCCAGAATCTGAGCGAAACAGCTCCTGAAGGTCGTACATACAAATTTGCGAATCGTTTTGAGTTTTAAATCAATTTTATTTTTCCTACATGAAAAATTCTAAATGAATTATTTCGTTTCTGAATTAAAGTAATATTTGCAGTAACTACTCTCGATTACAAGGTTAGTAACGAATACTGAATAATAAATAGTAATTAGCATTAGGGGAAAACATATTGCGAATATCACACGAGAAGCTTTCAGGGGACGGATGGTAGTACAGTGATGAGAGCTTGACTATCGAACTGAGGGTTAACAGTTCGATCCCCGATGAGTTCTAGGAATTTTTTTTGGTCGTCAGACCCACCATTGTTGCTGATGCGTTACTGACGTTAGTTGTACCAATAGGACCATCGCTTTGAAACGGGCGAACTCTACACTTCACTTCTGACGGTCGTGTGGTAAAGCTACTGACTGTCGAACTGACGGTCCCCGGTTCGTTCTCCGGTGAGGACCAAATGGATATTTCAGGTCATTGTAAAAGTCCCCGCTATGTCTCCCGTGATGCCTCCAAGGCCATTGCACTATCGGTTCTGGCGGGGATGAAAGAATGGCAGCATAAAACCAGAATCACGAGTGGTTTATAACAGTGGGCCCCCAAACCCCAGGGCCGCTGACCGATACCGATTCGTGGATCGAATGATACAGGGCCACCTAAGAAATATTCAATTATTTTCTTTTTTATTATCTATGACGTATCTCTCTCGCGATTGGGCGACTTTCCATGGACGAGAAATGACCAACGTCCATCCCCCTCCCCCCTCCCCTTTCCAGCGGGTCGCGGTGAAATTATCAAACGCTGACCGGTCCGTGGCGAGAAAAAAGGTTGGGGACCACTGGTTTATTGGACCTAAGAGATCTCGTCCCATCCTAAAATATACTTCACACAAACATCATCTGAACCTGCCAGCCCTCACGGTAACGACTTATTTTTACTAGGGCTGCTGGTTAAACTGCGTTAATTTGCAATTAACGCGTCAAAAAAAAATTTGTGATTAAAATTTTTAACGCAACACTTAAATGCGTTAATTTGACCAAATGCGGAAAGTTCACCAAATCGATAAATAACAGAATTTCACCCAACCATTTGAAGTTTAAGTTCCGTCCACTTATTGAGTAGACCTACCACCCACACCCTGTCGCAATCCGCAAATACCCTCACCCCCGCGTATGTCGACTGAAGCCCCACCTGTAATATATAATGAAGATGTTAGCCCTCCGCAGGGCCGGTCTTAGCACTAGGCATACTGGGCATTTGCCTAGGGCCGCCAAATTCAAAGGGGTCGCCATTTTTGTAAAAATTATTGAAAAAATTAAATAATCTTGCATTTCGAGGAACAAATGAAAATTTGAATTGTGCTAACAATGGAAATTTTTTGGGATTGGTTAGCTAAATTTGATCCCGTTTTGCAAGAACATCTTCGCAGAATAAACAATAATGAAATTCATGATCACTATTTAGGTAAAACCATGCAAAATTAATTTCTGCATTTGATCAGCCAGAGAATTTTTAAGAAAATTGTAGCCAGCATTATTGAATCAAAGTATTATTCTGTCATGTTAGACTTACACCGGATATTAGCCACCAAGAGCAAATGACATTAATCATTCGGTATGTTGAAATAAACGAACAAACTGTGAATATTGTGGAGCGATTTGTAGGTTTTATACCAACCGAAAATAGCACTGGAATCGGACTTGTTAATGCATTTTTACAAAAACTTGATGAACTGGGTTTGTCAATCGCAAACTGCCGTGGCCAAGGATACAATAATGGCGCAAACATGCGGGGTTGTAATAAAGGGGTTCAATCCAGAATTTTGCAAATAAACAAACGAGCATTGTTTGTGCCATGCGGTTGTCACAGTTTGAACTTGTTTCTTGGAGATATGGCTAAATCCTCTGTAGTTGCTAAATATTTTTTGGTATTGATCAGCAAATTTATGTTTTATTTTCTCCATCAGTTCAAAGATGGCAAATCCTAAAAAAAAACATGTGAAAAATCTTACAGTGAAACCATTGTCCGACGCTAGATGGGATTGTAAAGTGAGCAGTGTAAAAGCCATTCGCTATAAAATCAGTGATATATATGACGCATTGGTTGAGGTCTCAGAAAAGCTAATGATCCAAAATGCAGAACAGAAGCTAATTCTCTAGCAAAAGAATTTAAAAAAACTTCACGTTCCTTGTAACATTGTCAGTTTGGTATGAAATGCTAAATAAAATAAATTTGCTAAGTAAGACGATGCAGCGTGATAACATAGAATTGGATTTAAATTTGGAGCTACTACAAAAGTTGCGTGAGTTTCTTATTTCGTTCAAAGAAAATGGCTTCCAGGCATCAGAAATTGCAGCAAAGTCATTAGCAGAAGAGCTGGAAATGTAAAGTAAAGTTCCCTTCTTAGCCCTAACGGGCCATCGGGGCAGATGAAGTGTAGAATTCAACTATTTCTATAACCTCGGCATATGAAGGGATTGTGTGGTTAGCACAACGCCCAGCCGCCTTTACTTCCCCAACTTAAGTCAGGTACCCATTTAAAGCTGGGTGGACTTGTGGGACGACTTTGCACCAAATTTTACCTGGAAAAATTCCTTGGGCCTCACCGAGGATCGAACCCAGGACTCTCAGGTTGACAAGTCGAGTATCTACACCACTCGGCCATCCGTCCCACTAGCAGAAGAGCTGAAAATGAGTGATGACGAATTGGGTTTTCCAGCAATTGTTACTTCTTTGAGACGAAAAATAGTTAAAAAACAGTTTTTATATGAATCTGCTGAAGATGAATCAGTGCAAGATCCCAGAGAAAACTATCGGATATGTTTCTTCAACGTGTTGATGGATCAAGCTATAGTGTCTTTTAATGAACGATTTGAACATTCAACCCAATTTAATAATAATTTTAAATTCCTCTTTAAAATTTCAGACTTGAAAAAAAGTGACGACGCAATGCTAAAAAAAAAAATGCAAAAACTTACATGAAGTATTCTCTGATGTTAGCAATTCTGCCTCTGCGCATTTACCAATCACGGAAATCGATAGTGACATCGAGGAACTTAATTTATTTACTGAACTAAAAACGTTAACTTTTGTCATACCTAAAGGTACATCTCCACTTGACGTGTTAAAGTATATTAATGCAAACCGATTAAATGAGGTCTTTCCAAATGTTACAAATGCTGTTATTGTTGCATCAGCAGAACGCAGTTTTTTTAAATTAAAGTTAATTAAAACTTATTTGCGCTCCACAATGACGCAAGAAAGGCTGGTAGACCTTGCCCTGCTTTCCATTGAGAATGATATAGCATCATCGTTGGATTATGCAAGTTTAATTGACGAATTTGCAAGCATAAAGTGTAGAAAAATTGTCCTGTAAATAAAGCTAACTATTCAATTTCATAATTCTGAACACAATATTCTTTCGTCTGTTAATTAATTATTATTAATAAAAAATTGTCACTATCTAGTCCAACTTTGCTGTTCATGATTACTATATAAAATTAATATGTAGAGGGGCCGCCATTTTACTTTTGCCTAGGGCCGCCAAATATCTAAGGCCGGCTCTGGCCCTCCGACAAGTAAACCTCCTGTTCCCTTCCCTGTCAGTGTAAAAAGAGAAAACTTTCATTCACTAGTTAACATTATATACTGTAGTGTATTGGTGGAGGTACTATAGTGTATTGTTGAAGGTATAATGAACCCGTTTATGATTAGATCAAAATAACGAGAATCTAGAAATTGTGTATAATTTTTTTGCGCATAATTTTGTATCGTATTTTGATAGTATATTATTTTGCTCGTCTGCAACAGCTGAACTAATAATACATCTGTACCCGAGACAGTGGTTGTATTTTTCATAATTATTGTGATACTGAGTTAAATTTTATATATGGCTGTTGATTTACTGCTATTGAAGCGTAATTAATGCGTTAAAAAATGTGATTACATTTTTTAACACAAACACCTAAATGCGTTAAATTTTACCCAAAAAGCTGTTTATTTCAGAGTCGCAGAAAAAAAATAAAAAAATCAGTAAATAACACAATTCTATAACCAGATCAGACGAGATTTAAAAAAAAAACAAGAAAAAAAAGACCCCGTTTGTCACGTTTGCATAAAATCATTGCAGCGATATGACCTTGAAACAATAGGATTGCCATTTCTTATTTCAAACTTATGACCCTGAATGATACAATTAGTGAACATCTGCACGTGTTATAGTTTGATTGACAAGTGTCATAGCTTTGAAACAATGTAACTTGTGGTTGGTGAGTGACGTCATCTTTCTGCAGCTGTGTCTAAAATGAAACTGGGATGGGCAAAGGCAAGGGGGGGGGGTTATAAAAAAAAAAAACCCGAGTTAACAATAAGGGAGCAAATACTTTCTTGCTATATTATTATTTTATGAAGGAAAGGCACATATGGGATGCATTCGATGGGAAGTGGAGGGGGATATGTACGACTTGTTTGAGTACAAACAAATGTATTATATTGTGTCGATTAAAATGTGCGTTAATTTGCGATAAAAATTTTAATCATGCGTTAATTGCGATCAATTTTTTTAATCGAACAGCAGTTCTAATTTTTACTTTTGTTTACTTAATAATGAGATAACATTGTATAGCTACCCGGTCTCTTGAGATAACATTGTATAGCTACCCGGTCTCGTGAGATAACATTGTATAGCTACCCGGTCTCTTGAGATAACATTGTATAGCTACCCGGTCTCGTGAGATAACATTGTATAGCTACCCGGTCTCGTGAGATAACATTGTATAGCTACCCGGTCTCGTGAGATAACATTGTATAGCTACCCGGTCTCTTGAGATAACATTGTATAGCTACCCGGTCTCGTGAGATAACATTGTATAGCTACCGGTCTCGTGAGATAACATCGTATAGCTACCGGTCTCGTGTTGTTGAACATATTAATTCATATCGCCATCATAATGAATTTTTTTCAACCGCGAAAAAAAAAAAAAAAATCGATCATGTCATTCTACCCCTGACCACAAAGACGCACAGCTGGTGCCATTCGTTCCACCTGAGTGAACTTGTTATTGAATAAGTAATCCTTACCTCATTAATTGTATATAAATGTTGCCAGGACACCGTGGGTGGGAGGTGTGGTGGGTTGGGTCGTTACACGCTGCTGACGATTTCTGTCGTGTTGTATGTAGGGGGGGGGGGTGGTCACAGTTCAATGAATAGGGTTATTTGTAGAATACGTTTATTTTTTGTCCCACATTGGATTCCACTATGATTAATGTGATGTGTAATGAGTTGAAAGAACTCAAGTGCACATATTTACAAACATACAAACACTCAATACCGAATTAAACTTGCTATTGTATTTGTTGTTGTTTTTTGTTTTGCACATGTTAGCCTAATTAAGATTGTCTATAAATAAAAGACTAAAAAAGATTCATTATTGTGCACAATTATGCACCGGTGCAGGGCTACGTACTTATTTTGACATGATTATTATAAAGCAGTGGCTACGGTACCATCAAGTGGGACTCCGAATTTTTTTTCCGGGTACCAGCAATAGATATTGCTCCACACCCTAACCCTATCCCTAACCCTATTCCTAACCCTAATATAATTGCTGGTACCCGAAAAAAAAAATACGGGCACCAGCAATATTCCTAACACTAATATAATGGTGCTTGATGGTACCGTAGCCACTGCGTTATTGTAAACATTACTATATCAGTAAATAACTCAGTAATGCTACAATATGTTAATTTATGGACTAGAAATTATTCAAATTGCCATGTAGTGTCTAAATGTGTTCTAAATTTGAATGTTCTCACTAAATAAGAACCTGTTCGAAATTGTGTTTCAAAATTTAAAGACAAACCAATAAAAGTAGAAGCTAGCTAAAAGCTTATAACCAAATATATTAGTTTCTGAAAGTTGGAATGCGTGAATGGGGTGATTGGCTTGAGTTGTTTGACCAGTTACACCACCAGCAATATAAGTCACTTTGAATTGTTAGACCACCAGCCAGAGCAAGTAATGGGTCACTGAGCTTGACCCATGACCCATATGACCCATCAAGTTCTTGACCCAGACCCATCATGACCCATGACCCATTGAATGTTGTTATTTTCAAGATGGCGGCCGTCGCCATAGAAACCATTTTGAAATTTAAAAAATCGCGCGACGACGGGGGATTTTTTTAGGGTCGGGCGGAGACTAAGGATGGGTCCCATGTGACCCATTCAATTTTGCGACCCATTTGACCCATGACCCATTACTTGCTCTGCCACCAGCAATATGAACCACTTTGAGTTGTTTGGTCAGTTACAACACCAGCAATATAAGTCACTTTGAATTGCTTAATCGGTAAAACCACCAACAATATTAACCACTTTGAGTTGTTTGAACACCAACACCACCAACAATATGAACCACTGTGTGCTCACTTCAGCAGCTGATCATGCGAGGGACTTGTCTAGACAAACTCACACAAACTGGGGAGAGAGAGAGAGGGGCGGGGATAATTTGCTGTTAGTTTAACGCCCCCCCCCGCCCCCCACCCCACCCACTATCCAGAACACTATATACCTTATTATTCTACCAACTTACCTAGATAGTATAACCGAGAAATGGGATGAAAATATCCCAGATCTCACACACCTTTTGATCTGACAGTCTCGCTGCTAGTTGGCCAAATAGAATTTGTTTTTAATCTTGCAAGAATCCCCCCCCCCATCCCTCCCAACAGCCGCCCCCTCCACAAAAAACAAAAACAAACTCCCAGGGACCTTTATTTGTTTTGTTTTTTTATTTGGTCGTCAGTTGTTTTTTTTTTTATATCGTCTGCCCGAACTTTGTTCCGGGGGTACAGTTATCGGCTCTTTCCCTCTGCTCATTCTTCCCGCCCTCCTGGAACCCAACAAAAGTATAAATATATATATATTTAACAAAAGCAGCTAGAGCGAAGGAAGACATCGTTATCAGGAATAGAAAGAAAAGAAAAAATAGAAAAAATAAAAAACAACAACAACGTAACATGGAATGGATGTGAAATTTAAAACGGCTTCCCGCTTATGCGAAGTGTTGATGTTTCAGAAGACGGTGATCGCCATCTTGGTGCTGCGCCCCACCTTGCCCCCACACACACAAACTACAAAGCTATTTGTTGTCTGTTTCACCCCCACTACCCCGTCTGACATTTTGACTTTGCCAGATTTTTTTTTGTATAGGTATATATTACGTGAAATCTTGACGTTTGATTAGTGTGTACAATCCGGCACTGGGCTAAGATTAAAATTTTTAATAATCTCGCTCTCCCTGGCCACATTTCGAAATATCTCTCAGATCCACGTGTACCCGGCTATCTCTAAAAGTTTAAACCGGTGCATCAGATTTCCAACCACCCAACTATCATCTCCATCCCTCCACCCACAACATTTACACACAAACACATACACACAAAACAGGGTTATACGCACATGAGCTACTACCTTCGCATCTGTTTTTATCCAGGACCATATTCTTTCTTTCTACAGGGGTGCTTCGTATTTTAATATGTTTTATTTTGATTAGTCTCGCTTTACATTCAAAATATCCGAGTAGAGCGAGAAGTGACGTGTCATAAGTTTCAGTTCCACGTCTGACATGAGCGGTGCACTTGCCTATACATTGATGCATGTAATTCATTTCGACAAAGATGAAAAATGTTGCTCCTTTTCCAGTTCAACAAGTACTATCAAAACTAAATACGATTTGTATATACTATATATATATATATATATATATATATATATATATATATATTTATATATATATATATATATATATATATATATAGATGCTTTTAAATGATGCTAAATGAACAAAGTTCAATAAAAGTTTAACAGTTCTTCCTAAAAATGAACATTGACAGTTTCGCATATAAATCTACTTTTATAAGTTATTTTATCGAATAATAATTTTTTTTTATTCAATGTCGCCTGCTGATGATTCTATTTTCGTCCACCCCACAAGGACGATGACTATTGCTCGACTCCGACCTGGACAAACACTTCCCTGGCCGTTGTTGTGTTGACATCATCGGGGGGGGGGGGGGGCTAGATATCGCAGCCCCATGCCGGTCATAGTCAAAGTTTTACCGACCTATACTCAACACGAACAATAGCATTAAGGTAATGTTAGGGTCCGTATTGACTGAGCTATAATATAATCCAACAGTAAAGTTTCATTAGCCCTAAAACAATTTATCTGTTTCTGTAACCACGACACATGATGCTATTGTGTGGCTAGCACCACGCCCAGCCGCCTTTACTTCCCCAACTTAAAGTCGGGAATCCATTTGAAGCTGAGTGGACTTTAGGGACATTAACTTACTTTCATCAGGACCTGGGCACATTTCCTTGGTTCTCACTGTGGAGCTATAATATAGGTGGAGTTAGTGCCGAATCTAGGGATTTGAGTGCCCGGGGGGTGCTTAACCTCTTTGGGGGCCCCTGCATTTTGACATTCGACACCATGACATGAGATTATGTACTTAATATTTAATGTAAAAAATTTGTTTGGGCCCCCTCCTCAGGCCTTCGATAATGGACCCCTCACCCTAGGTACGCCTCTGACTGGAGTGTTCAAATGGCTGAAATACTAGATGATATTTAATTAGAATGCATCGAATAGAGGATGAAAGCTTATAGTTAAAGACATTTTTTGCTAGGCAAAGAGCTTATTTATGTTTGTTTACATAGTACCATTATATTAATCGATTGATAAATTGCTGTGAACATTTTGACAGCAAGATTTACTAGCATATCGTTGTCATAATTAAAGGAACCTATCATCGGCCAGACTGTTCAAACATATGTCAGGGCGTGAGAGGGTGGGGGTGGGGGGGTATGAGATGGGGACGGTTCGATATCAGATGACGATCCCCCCATCAGCTCAGATGGTGTCAGCAGGGGGAAAAAAAAACATGTCAAGCCGAGCCCCCCCCCCCTCCTCTACAGCGGCTACAGCGCCCCCCTCCCCTCGCACGCCAAGTCATTCACTTCTAGTCCCTCCACTATTCCATGGAACAACCGTAACAATTTTTTGATGCCTGGATGTGAATCTCCCTATATATTGTGTTACCCACTATGGTCTCGTTTTGCTTGTTGACTCAGGATCTCCGCCTCTGACTAAGAGCAAATCTTTTTTTTTTATTATTATTAGGTGGGGGGTGGGGGATGGAGAGGAGGTGAGTGGGGGGGGGTAAACACACATTTTCAGCTTATCATTGTTAGGTATGGTGCAAGTCTGGATCAGGGATGGGGTACTGAGACACCGCAAGTGTGTTCCATGGAGATGGGAATGAAAGGGGAAGGGGGGGGCGGGGGATAGAGGAAGAAGAAATTGTGTTTATGTTAATGGGGGACGAGATTGTCAGGACCGAAGGAGATTTATTATTAGTGGGCAGCAGTTAATGGTCAGCAGAAGGTGACTGTTTCGGCACCACCAACCCATCCCTCGCTTCCCAGATCTTTCTCGCGCCCGCTAGCATCTCGGGGGGGGGGAGGGGGTGAAAGCGACAAGTTCCATATGTACTGGTTTTGTTATTGATAAGTTCAGATGTCGCGGGTCTGTTTTGTTGACTACATTGGACTTTGGTTTACACGTAAACGGTTTGGTGTTTTTCCGTTTATTGTCACAGAAAGTTCAAAGTTCACCGTGTGTCATGTGGCGAGGGAGGAAGAAGACAGAGGAGGGAGAAAAAATAGAGGGAGAGAAGGAAGGTTCCATGATTCGCTCCAATGATAAATTTAGTTTTTTTAAAAAAAAAAGTTACATATTTCAACGATTTGCCGTCGAATTAAAGAAAACATTTTCGCGAGATTCGCGTGATCTGGGCCTATAATTAAGATCATCTGAGACCAACGGTCAGTTCGTGTAATCAAATAACCCAGTGGTGCTTATTAGTTAACTAGGAGGCCGTAAAACTATCGTCTCAGAGATCCAAGCCAGCTGGCTTCCGTCTCATTGGAGACGCAACCTTTTGACCTCTCTTGTTTACTCTCTCTCTCTCTCTCTCTCTCTCTCTCTCTCTCTATTCATTGCAGCCATGAGCTATGACAGTACTGTGTTGGGGGTGGGGAAGTGGGGGGAGAGAAGATGGAATAATAATAAATACACGACTAGAAATTGAGCCTAAAGTAATTTCGATAAGCAATTTGCGCTGACCAGTAGCCCTCAGAACTGACCAGCAAATAAAATTTAGAACGTTTTTTTTTAAATTAGGGGTTTACAGTATACAACGTACTTGCACTTTTTTTCACTGTCATTATTCAAAGTGGGGGGGGGGGGGGAGATTCCTAGAAAAAAAAGAGAAATGGACAGAAAAAAGAATGAGGAAAACGGAGAAAGATACCCAGAGACATAGTCGAAAGAAAGAAAGAGAAATACGAAGAAAGGGGGGGGGGGAAAGGAAAGAAAGAAAGCGAAATACGAAGAAAGAGGGGGAAAAGGAAAGAAAGAAAGAGAAATACGATGAAACAGAGGGAAAGATAAGAAAGAAAGAGAAATACGACGAAACAGAGGGAAAGATAAGAAAGAAAGAGAAATACGACGAAAGAGAGGGAAAAGGAAAGAAAGAAAGAGAAATACGAAGAAAGAGAGGGAAAAGGAAAGAAAGAAAGAGAAATACGACGAAGGAGAGGGAAAAGGAAAGAAAGAAAGAGAAATACGACGAAGGAGAGGGAAAAGGAAAGAAAGAAAGAGAAATACGACGAAAGAGAGGGAAAAGGAAAGAAAGAAAGAGAAATACGACGAAGGAGAGGGAAAAGGAAAGAAAGAAAGAGAAATACGAAGAAAGAGAGGGAAAAGGAAAGAAAGAAAGAGAAATACGAAGAAAGAGAGGGAAAAGGAAAGAAAGAAAGAGAAATACGACGAAAGCGGCCCACACAGATATGCGTAGAGCCACAGAAAGATAGAAAAAAAAGATGGGATGGGGTGGGAGAGCCTGGGACAGGGGGGGATGGGATGGGGTTAGTTGTAAGACGCGCATTTACTGGAAAAAGGAAGAAAAAAAAAAGAAAGGGTAAGAAAGGGTGGATCGAGTATGACGAGGAAAGGTAACAGACGTATCACGCTAGAGCCACAAGGTCACCTTTTGTCAGGTAGACCTGACTAGTCGGTGACACTATCTGCTGGTTCCGCCAACTTCTGGTGCTCCCCATCATCACTACTGGCGGTGGGGTTAACATCGGGTGCCAGAGATGAGGTGCGCACGGAGGCACATAGTTGGGGGTGGGGAGGAGGAAGGGAGGGGAAAAAAGTTAATCTCTCAACATCGGACAGTATAAAAAAAAACTGAGACAATTTTATACGTTGAACCTTAACCTTTGACCGCTTCCGGTCATTAATGTTACGCTCCGATGAATCTGTGACATTTTCATTTTTTTTTTGTTAAGTTTCGTTTCGTATTTTGTACTGAGTGTCCGTGAAATGGGAGACCTGGATGGAGGGTTCATCTTTTGCCAGGTCCAGATCAAACCAGATCAAAGGAATATAGGCGTGCCTGTAATATACAGGACACCATTGAGATAGGTGATCGGGCACTTGGTCGATTTAACCCTTACGATTTAAAAGTTATCCCCCCCCTCCCCGCTGTACCTCCAAATTTCTCAGACGCAAATTTTCCTTATTTCTCAGTTGTATAAAAATGATGGCAGGAAGGGAGAAAGACAGAAAATGGAAGAATAAGAAGTGAAGATTAGCTGTGACACCAACCCACGACATACGCAGGTAGAGATAGACAGATGGAGAGTCGGAAGGCCAAAGAGATAAATAGATAGAAGAAAAGTTAGATAGTTGAATGGATAAATACATAGATTGGTAGATTCATAAATATATTGATAGATAAATAGATGAGCGGTTGGATGGCTAGATAGACAGACAGGTATAAATATAGATAGATTAGATAGATTAGATAGATTAGATAGATTAGATAGATTAGATAGATTAGATAGATTAGATAGATAGAAAAACAAATAGATAGAAAAACAAATAGATAGAAAAACAAATAGATAGAAAAACAAATAGATAGAAAAACAAATAGATAGAAAAACAAATAGGTAGATAAGCCGTTAGATAGAGAAACAGATGGAAAGCTAAATAGATAAACAGATGGCTAAATGACAGAGGGACGAATGAACAAATAAAACAGACAGCAATAACTCATGCACGCACAGCCACGCCATTTGTCCCATGTCTATAAAATCATCATTTTGAAGCCATTAGACCTTAAAAACACTCATGCTATATACATCTTCTCTCCTCCTCCCTCCCCCGTGTCCCTTGTGAGCTTGTTAGAGGCAAAGCGAGCAGAACGTTTGTTTATTTTAACGGTGGGGGCCCTCATCTGCGTCCATCTGTGAGTGGCCCAATTTAAAACAGAGCGAGCGGGTTGCTCAACACAGGCGCATGTTAAGCTCGGCGCCATGCGACCTACATTCTGCCAGGAGATGAACATATGTTTCTGGAATGAACATCAAACGCCGCGGGTGGAGGCGATGGGGAGCTTGGGGGGGGGGATGTTGGGGGGGGGGGAGGTGTATGTTAGGGCTGTGGATGTAAGGAGGGGAAACATGGCTTGTAAAGATGCAGATGTCAGGTCGGGTGTGTTAATTGAGTTTCACAGGTAGAGAAGTAATTCTAAAGTGACTGGCGTGTATACCAATTTATTCAGTATTTTGACAGGTATTGTATACCAATTTATAGTCTTTTGACAGGTATCCACAGGAATTCATGGTGTCCACACAAAATTTCTTTATCATTACAATGAAAAAAAAAGAAAGATCATTAAGATAGACAGTGTAAATGAGATATGTTGTATATTGTTATATTCAAAGTTGGCTATCACTTTAAATAAGTTGAAAAGATATATACCTTGCTGTTAAACTTAAAACTTTCTTGGCCTGAAGCAACATGACCACTTAAAGCCTTAGCGGCAATAGTTGACACTATGTAACAGTAAAGAGAACATGCGACAATGCAAAATGCTGGACACAGTTTAATTGTGCAGAGTCAAGTTAAATGACGCCCAATGTTGTTCTCATGGTTTTTGGGGGTGTAGGGTAAAGATTCCTTTGGGAATACCTTAATTTATATATATATACATAAAGTAGATTCCGCTTAATTGGGACACCGCTTAATTGGGACAGCCGCTTATTAGGGACAAATCTCAAAGAAACCAATCCAAGACGCCAATAGTAAATTTGTATGTTTAATTGGGACAGCCGCTTAATTGGGACAAAAAGCCTAGGTCCCGATGTGTCCCAATTAAGCGGAATCTATTGTATATATATATATATATATATATATATATATATATATATATATATATATATATATATATAAAGGCTGAAGTGTAGAATTCATCTGTAAATAAGAAATTTTGTGGTCAGCACAAAGCCCAGCCGCCATCACTCCCCCAACTTAAAGTCTGGTACCCATTTAGAGCCAGGACCTGAAAAAAAAAATCCTGAGGGTCGAACCCATTGCTCTCCGTTCGACAGTCGAGCGATCTACACCACACGACAGGGGATGGATGGCCGTGTGGCAATGCCCTCGACTGTCAACCTGAGGGTACCTTACACAGTTAAATTTACTACAGGTAACGGTAGTTAATGTAAATGAAGACAGAAACTTACAACGGTAAATCAAGCACATTTTCATCTATGTAAATATGCAACCCACACAGATGAGCATCTATTGAGAGAGCATCATGGCGCTTTCTTAATGAACAGTTACGGCAAAAAAAAAAATTAAGTCCGTGAGTGACAAGATGTACAGGGAGACAAAGTTCTTCATTACAACGTCCAGCTTATGTGATTTATACCAACATGTCACAAATTTGATCAAGGAAAAGAGGGGGGGGGGGTGTGTTACTCTCCTGCTATTAATAATAAAGTCAAGGAGTGCTCTCCCCGAGATAACTGCCAGCTAAGGGCAACAACTACCACTCCACTCCACTCCACCCTCACCCTCTTCCTTTTATTTTATTTTTTTACAGTTTACCTCGAGGCAAGCAACCCTCATCTTAGTCTAAATTGTTTACAACCAATTGTATATCTATATAAATAATAGCGGTGTGTGTTCTGCATAAAATCGAAAGTAAAGAATTATTCCAGTTTAAAATCGTCAAACGTAAACATTAGTAAAAAAAAAAAAAATCATGAAAAAATTTGATCTACCCGAAACCGAAAAAAAAAAACCCAGCCTACTGATCAAATCTAAAGGAATATAACTCTATGCAAAGGTTTTACAGGGTACAGCTACTATATATAGAATGGTACAGTGGTTGTCTCAATATACTCTTCTTTAACTTTTGTTCAGCTTAATTTGAATATTATTATTTTGAATAATATTTCATCGCTAACTAAATAGACCATGCCGAGGTTCTTCTTATATATATATAATGAACATTTATATATGTATATAATGAATTTTACCATATGAAAAAAACATAGAATTTGCTCTACTTGCTTAGAGGGACGGATGGCCGTGCTGTAAAACACTCCACTGTCGACCTGAATGTCCCTGTTTCGATATCCGGTGAGGACCAATCGATATTTCAGACCATGGTTAAAAGTCTATATTTCCCGTGGCGCATCCAAGGCCATTGCATGGTCGTCTAGGGTGGGGATGAAAGAAGGGGCACCATAAAAACTGTCCCATCAGAGGTTTATAGGATCTGCGAGATTTCACCTCATTCTTGCAAGGGACTTCACACACTTTTTGCTTAGAATGAGACTATGGTGGTGCGGTAGAGCGTACGGCTGTTGACCTGACTGTCCCGGGCTCGATATTTCCATATCACGGTGAAAGTTCTCCCCGTGTTTATCGTGGTGCCTCTATGGCCATTGCACTATGGCGGGGATGAAAGAAGGGCACTAAACTACAGTCCCATAGTGGTGTATAAGGATCTAAGGGAGATAAACATCTCATCCTGACAGGGACCCTCACAGGCTATTGACCTTATGAGTGGCCGCCCCTTGTGAGAATGAAAACAATTATTATCCTTTGTCTGTGTTCAGACATAACAGTTTTTCTCACAGTGTGTCGAGTCTGACATGAAGCATGTAGGCAAAAAAAAATAATTGAATCAAGAATATATTTATATTAATTTTAAATTTTCTCTCTTTTTTTTTTATAATTCTTCTCTGAATCATTCATAACCCCTGGCCTAGACATATTTGATGAAAGTATACGGATTCAGTTCCTTTACTAAAATATTTTTTTTTTTTAACTTCAAGGTAATTTTGGTCGTTTGATTATGTAACCAACGCTACAATTGAGCGTACTCGCATCCTTTCTTCGGTCACCAATTTCTCTTCCCCTTCTCACTCTCTTCTATCTCTCTCTCTCTCTCTCTCTCTCTCTCTCTCTCTCTCTCTCTCTCTCTCTCTCTCACATAGACTATCCCCAAAGCTTCTCATTCCACAGACCCCGGGCCCCCTTTTTCTTCTGAAAGAACAGATGTAAGCCTTTTCCCCCCTTCCAGTTATCTTGGGGCGTGTAAAATGACTCGACCTTTAACCTGTGGAAGCCAGAAACTCTACGTGTTTGATTCTGTTGGCCGATGTACCATTTGTCTCCCCCCTCGGCTCGCGATTACACCTGTCTGACAGGAGCACTCACTCCCCCCCCCAGCGCCCCTATACCAATACAACCCCCTTTCTCTTTTTCTATCCCTCCTTTACTCACGCAATTCTAACCGCCAGGTAAATGTGCTCACGATGTATAGAAGTTTTGTTAAAATGGGGGAAAGCTTTGACCAGGCAGGAACAACAACTCTAGGATCGACTAAAACTCTGCATTGCCGTCCCCTTATCGCCCCCCCCCTCCCACACACATCATTTTTTGCTTCTTTTGTGCCATCCCTTCCCCTCCCTTCCCCCCCCCCCCAACCGCCCTATGTTTAGTAAATAATCAGGGTGTAATAAAACAAAGGGTGGAGGGCGATTTCAAGGAAGCTCCTGGGGGGGGAAGGAGCGAACCAAAAGAGCGCTAGTGCCGACCTGCACCGCAAACGAACATAAGGTGTCTTGGATCAGTCTCGGGGGAGGGGGGGATTGGGGAGGGGGGGGATTCAGGCTGAAAAGGGCAAACGGTGAGTCTTTTTGATTGAAAGATGAGTTTTGGATGCTGGTATAAATTGGATAAACTGCAATGGATATTTGTATTTTGTCTTCTGAAAGGTTCTGATTGCCTGCTCGATAGACTCGTATCCCGGACCTGCCAAGGAGAGGTAGTATGTGGTTTATATGTTCGAGTATGTGTGAATGTGTGTGTGTGTGTGTGTGTGCGTGCGTGCGTGTGTGTGTGTACGCGTGTGTGTCTTGGGAGAATGAAAAAAAAAGTGCGGGAGATAGGTTTCATAACTACGAGTATTGTTCATACAGCCTCCATACAACGGTAAAAGGTTGTCAGTTCTAACAGACGAGTACTGTCCATACAGCCTCCATACAACGGTAAAAGGTTGTCAGTTCTAACAGAAGGTAATGGTTGTGAGCGAATCCCATTTCGTTGCGAATATCTGCAAAGTTTTGGATGTGTGACACATCGCTGTCTTTGGCGTTTTATTTATTTTTATTTATCTAAGAGTGAGACGAAAGTAAGAAATGTACAAGGTCCAAAATACTTTAACTAACGGGCATAAACCATAGCGTATTTTATGTTTCCTGTTGACTAACGTAATATGTGAGAGGAGTGAGTCTTTCAATTTTTGAAAAAAAAATGGGCTCCCCCCCTCCCTTCAGCTATAATTTACATTACAAAAAATGAAGTATTGTCATCTATTTACCTCTTTGATGCAATATTTCCCCGCCTAACCCCCCCTCCATCCAATGCATTTTTAAAAAATGCCTTAGGAATTTAAAAGATCAGCCACTCCCCCTCCCCTGTAAGGGCCATGTGTAGCCTACCGTAAAATCAAAAACAACACATTAATGAATATGTAATGTTTATGAAGCCCCGACAAAAAATGTGCCATCAACAAATAATCATACAAATTATTCATGTTTTATTAAAGCCCGGATGTAGTTTAACCTCTGAACCTACACGGATCACGTCCACTTTACTTACTCACGAAAGGGAGACAATCCAGACGAGCGATAAACTGCATTAATTCGTTTTTTTTTAATCTAATATCGGCCCCTGTTGTCCTTGTCGCGGGAAACATTGGAAATATATGCACTGACATATAAAAAACATCATTTACAAACAGCTACAGCCAATCGTTGCAAAGTTTGGTTTCGCCCGCTGTCTGTTCTTGCAACTCTGAGCACAGTATATATGTCCGCATTATTATATATTGTTTAGTGCAGTGGTACTCAAACTGAAGGGTGAGGGTTGGGGGGGGGGAATTCCGTGCATGTGTATTGATGGCATCTGGACCACGCCATCCCTTTCTTGCATCGATCATTGGAATCATTTTAAAATAAAAAGAAATATCGTTTACCGGTCGGAGGAATATACCACACTAACATTTCTTTCTAAAAGGAAAGCGTCTTCCACTTTTGTGACATGTCCACTCCTCTTACATTTTTTTTTCTACTTTTCACTATATCAAGCACAATCAGCCTTACCCTGTGCATGGGCGTATTCATGAAAAAATGTCATATAAGAGGGGGGCATCTGCTCCCCCCCCTACATTTAAAAAAAAATGTCATAAAGTTGTTTATTGGCCCCCCCCCTGGAAAATTTTTGCCCCCCCCCCCCCCGGAAAAATTCGTAGCGACGCCCATGAACCTGTGCATCTAGCGCCTTCTCTCCCCTCCCCTCCCACCCGAATAACCAAGGTTTGTTTTTTTGTTGTCCTCCCGCGCATTAAGCAGAAATATTCCATGATGAAATATGTAAACTCCATGACCCGCAGTGGTGGTGGTGGTGGTGTAGCATCTCTTGTTTCCCCGTCAACGAGTTGGTTTGGAGCGCTCTCGTTTAAGTGGGATTATCGCACGCCGAGTCAGGCGTAGCCATGACAACCAGTAAACACCGGCCCTTGATCTTATGTCATCTAATGCTTTCACTCTATTCCCTCCTGCTCCTCCTTCCTCCTACCATTCCCTCCCTCCTATCTGTTCTGGTGTCCTCCCGATGCTTGCAATGAATCCATTGGCCGGGGGGGGGGGCGAGAGACACATATGGCGGTAACTTGGGCAGGTGCAGAAAGAGGAGACTTATGGGAGCGTTTTGTGACTGAAGGGGGGATGTGGGGGGGGGGGGTTGAGGGAGCTAAGGGGTTGGGGGAGGGTGGGTGGGGGGATGGAGTCTGATCTTGCATTAGTGCCTAGCAGAGTGCTAATGGTTATGTACAGTTAGTGGTATTAACGTAAAAGCTGCGATGTAGAGGATTGGGGGGGAGGGGGGGGAGGGGGAGGAGGGCGGTGAATTCCGGTGCATGAGATTTTGAAAATATTTTTTTTTTTTTGGAATCGAGCAATTAGTGAAAATGTTGTCATACATTCCTTGGCTAATCAGTTAAATGATACTTCCTGTCCAAATACAAATAGAGATCTATATTTCTTTAAAGATGAACGCCTAGTGGTGAAACACTATAACTTTCATGCGCTGATGTCATTTGAAAGAAATTGGACAATGTACAATGCTTCCCCCACCCTCTGCGCATAAATCTGCTATGTTCAGACTGCAGAGTTGCACTATTGAATTATTTCGATGTCACTTGCCGCTCGCTTGTTTTCATGCATTTTGTTTTTTAAATTCAAATAAAGTTATCAGCAGTAACGCAATGAAGGTTAGAATCCCCTTCGAATTTGAATTTGAATACATGAATTAGAAATTGGCAAGGTAGTTGGTTTACTAAAGAAAAAAGGGGGGGGGAGGGAGGATGCCGGGGTTTTTTTTTTTGGTTACCTTGACCTTGAGTTACAAATAGAGGGGAGATAACCGACTGATAACTCGCCTAATGAGACCAATTTGAGAGAAGTGTTATCAGGAGTTATCTCTGGAGATGTCTTGATGCTCTGAATTCAATACAGAAATGTTTCTTTTCAAAAAAATTTTTTTTTTTACCAAGTATACATTTATGAATTACACTCACCGGGGGGGGGGGTGTCTGCCTAATCTGGCCGCTGGATGTAATAAAAATTTCATCCCATATTATTTCTTATTTATTACAACTTAAATGAATATTAGAAACAGAAACACATTTTGTTTTGTTTTTTTGGATTTCCGTTTTAATTATAACGAAACTTCACGTGGTTCGTGGGTTGGGGGTGGTTTTCTGGTTTCATCTTTAGAGATGTATTGCTTTTTAACATGTATATCCCAAGACATAGTTTTAATGGAAAGTTGTTACTTTGGGATGTTTATTGGTGGATCAGCTGTAATACCCGGCGTTACCCGGGAAATCCATATGCCATGCGACACAAACACAAACACAACTCTCATCATTTTAACAGTAGTTTTACTAAACAATCAATGAGGTTATATACGTGAAATAATGCAACATTGAATAATCAGGTTCAGACCCCATCACCGTCCGAAGGTATCAACTTTGTATGAAGGCATGCATACAGCTGTCAATAAAAAAAATAAGGCCTATTTTTTTTGGACTTATTTGGGCTTCTTGTTTTTATCATTTAATTTACAATGACTTAACTGTGAGTTAAAAAATAATGTATTAGGCCTGAGTTAAAAGTTAGATAAAAATGAATGTATTATTGTAAAGGTTAGATAAAAATTAATATATTATTGTAAACGTTGGATAAAATTGAATGTATTATTGTAAAAGTTGGATAAAATTGAATGTATTATTGTAAAATTTGGATACAAATGAATGTATTATTGTAAAAGTTGGATAAAAATGAATGTATTATTGTAAAAGTTAGATAAAAATGAATGTAAGATTGTAAAATTTGGATACAAATGAATGTATTATTGTAAAAGTTGGATAAAAAGGAATGTATTTCTGTAAACGTTAGATTTTCGTTACGTAACATTTAGAAAATTCTCAATCATAGGGTTGGGAATGATTTGACTCAGAGTGATTCAGTGTACGAATCAGTTTAAATAAATAAATGACACTACTAACGAAGAAATAAGTAATTTATTTATAGAGTTTTATAATTACACAATCAGTTGTTTATTTATGTTTTTCGTTTTGGCTTGTTTTTGTTTAATTGAAAAGGGTTAGGAGCGGGGTGGTGGTGGAGTGATAAATGACTTGTAACGGATGCCAGACATTGTTCCAGCATGGAGTCATTTAAGCAACACGTGACCTAAGTCGAAGTGTTTGTTTTTTAATGTTAAGTTTACCACGTGACTCTTTCCACTTTAAGATACCACTCATCTTAACAGAATTCGTTTCGGGGGGGGGGGGGGGAGAGAATTTCAAGATAAAACACAAAAAAAATCTCCGCCCCTCCCACCCCCCCCCCCGAAACAGACAAGCCCCACCCCTTTTTGTTTACGGTTGCATCCCAACAGCTCAAAAAACAAAACAAAAAAAAAAAAGCCAGAAATGGTGACGTAACCTTCATTGAGACCGGTAAGGCGGTAACATTTCCTTTTTTAAAAAAAAAAAATTGAATTCTTTAATTACCTTCAATGTCTGTTTTTACAGGTAACACAAGGGCTGCAACTCAACGGAGAGAGAAAGAGAGAGAGAGAGAGAGAGAGAGAGAGAGAGAGAGAAGGAGTATGGCGGAAGGTGGGGTGGGGTAAGGAGGAAAGAGATCATGGGCCGAGATGGAATCTCAACGTTTGGCCTTCTGACACACAGTGATTGTATAAATCTCGGACTTTTAACACCGACAAAAGAACCGAGGAAACTGGCGAGAGTATTTCAACACCCAGGACAGATAAGGAAAATAGAAATTATTCGAGATGCGGAGGCTTGGATTAAATAGAAAATAATATAAAGAAGACGAAAAACAACACAACTCATTTCGAGCTATCGACGATGGTTTATGTTCACACAAGTATGAAGATTGAAATAAAAGTTTAGTATTTTATAGGTCACTGCAGATGTTCCTGAACTTTGAGGATTTTCCCGTGTCGGGACTTTTATATATTTGCAGTAAAAACAGCTGTGGGATAGAGGGAACCCAGTTGTCAAAGATCTTTTTTAAAGGACAAGATCTGCAAGCAGAGACATTGACTGGGTTCTTGCCTTGATGGACCCCAGTTGTCAAAGATCTTTTTAAGGGACAAGATCTGCTAGCAGAGACATTGACTGGGTTCTTGCCTTGATTGACCCCAGTTGTCAAAGATCTTTTTAAGGGACAAGATCTGCTAGCAGAGACATTGACTGGGTTCTTGCCTTGATGGATCCCAGTTGTCAAAGATCTTTTTAAGGGACAAGATCTGCTAGCAGAGACATTGACTGGGTTCTTGCCTTGCTGGACTCCAGTTGTCAAAGATCTTTTTAAGAGACAAGATCTGCAAGCAGAGACATTGACTGGGTTTTTGCCTTGATGCACCCCAGTTGTCAAAGATCTTTTTAAGGGACAAGATCCACTAGCAGAGACATTGACTGTGGGTTCTTGCCTTGAGCCCACGAATAAAACTTCGGTGCCAAATTACATTTACATAGGACCCACAACAGTTTCTTTGCCTGTGACTCCAAATGAACAAATATTACCTCTCCCCCCCCCCAATTGACGTAATGATGGCTTGGTCAGTGCTAGCTCATTTCCGACTATTTATTTTTCAATCGTTGTTAATTTCGACTATATTTCCACATACGGACTCGAACGATGCTAGCCGGACCACTTCATTTCACTATCATCCTAGCCACCAGCGTTCTCGCTTTCGTTACAGCAGACGGCTAAATATTCTCCCTGTCTACTTAGCCGGTGACCCCCTTCTAGCCAGAGAGCAAAAAAAAAAAGTTCTTTTCTCAATCTGTCATAAGAAATCTTTCAGGAGGTGGGAAAAACATTTTGTGATGGGGGTAAACCAAATTGAACGCACATTTTCTTGTTCTCCATCGCACCAGGTGATTAAGCCAAGCAGTAAACTTAAGTGACCAAACGTCTATCCCTACCCCCTCCCATCTTCCTTCCCCATCATGCCCCCCCACCCCACTCCTCCATCCATCCACCCATATGCCTCTCAACCTTTAATTCTTTTCCTACTACCCCATCTTTCTTCGGCACCCCCTCCCTCGCCCCTCCACCCCCGTATCATCCCCCGCCCCGGTACCCCGACCAACCTGTCCGCGCTAGAGGCTCAACATCTCCCCTGAAAGAAGCTATCAAACAAAGTGGAAGCAACACATTTGGCGGGAATATTTCGGCGCCGAGCTGCTAGCACTTGGCGACTCTATCAATGTCATGAGGTATTAGTGTGCAGCGATCATCTGCTGGCTACTGAACCGTCTGCTCTTTGCACAGGAATGGCAGTTTTAGGTGTTTGTTATTTTTTTTTCTTTTTTTAAAGCAGCAAAAGAGTGAGAGGTGTCTGTGAGAGAGAGGGGGTATCTGGAGGGGTGATGGAGACAAACCCTGGGGTCTGTCAAGCAGAAGATAATCTTAAAAGGATATCTCCTTTTACAAGTTTCTACAAAACAAAATTGGTTGGAAATAGGCGGGAAATTGTAAATATAAGATTCTCAGCAGAATAAAATCTCTCAAGAAGTTTGAAGTAATGTCCAAGTTATTGTTATCACCCAGTATATGCGTGCATCTATCTATCTATCTATCTATCTATCTATCTATCTATCTATCTATCTATCTATCTATCTATCTATCTATCTATCTATCTATCTATCTATCTATCTATCTATCTATCTATCTATCTATCTATCTATCTATCTATCTGTCTGTCTGTCTGTCTGTCTATCTATCTATCTATCTATCTATCTATCTATCTATCTATCTATCTATCTATCTATCTATCTATCTATCTATCTATCTATCTATCTGTCTATCTATCTATCTATCTATCTGTCTGTCTGTCTGTATGTCTGTCTGTATATATATATATCTGTCTGTCTATCTGTCTGTCTGTCTGTCTATCTATCTGTCTGTCTGTATGTCTGTCTGTCTGTCTGTCTATATATATATATATATATATATATATATATATATATATTTGTAGCTGATTAGCTGCCCATCTATTTATCTATACTAGTACATATTTTCTCTCTACACATTTAAGCTATCTGAGTGAAACTGTCAATATTAGGTTATGATGATCCATACAGGACAAAAAGGATGTTTGGAAAAAAAAAATCATACCAACTTAACTTCTGCTGTCATGTGAGATAAAGCAAACGTCCCCCGTAGCGTCATTACGACCGCTGCACCCTTAGCTGTGTTGGTAATGGGGTTGTAAGAGACTGACTCAGCATTGGTTAACAGTTTCGATTAATGATGCTAAGCTTCCATCTCATAATTCTCGCATGAGCTTTATCCATCTATCTGTCTGTCTATTAGTCTGCACTATTTGTATTTTTTCTATCAACGGTTCTAGCAACCTAGCTATCCAAACTGGCCATGTTCCTATCTACCCCCTTTTTTTGCTTATTTCGATGCAATCTTGAATGAACCCTCTTAAGACGAAAACAACCGGCCAATCGCTGCCGGCCATCTAGATAAAACCATCCAGAGAAGAAGTCGCCTGTATAATCGTAAGACGCCAAACCTGATGTCCATCTGAAATGACAAACAACATCACAATAACCTTGACGTGACACGCAACACCAACATCCAGATCACGTCATCATGGCAAGGAAAAAGGGGGAGATAATTCTGTTCACACTTGAAATCTTAAATGGGGAAGTAACTTTTTAAGTACACTAACCATTCCCATGCTTATGAAGACATGCATTTTTCTTGGAGAGAAAACAAAATAACAATGATCTCCCCTTAGTTTCACTGCGGTGCCATAGAGCTAATCTGGATGTTTTGGAATAACAACATAGATAAAATTATCTAATAAAATAATAGCGATTTGGGTTCTGCGTTAAATCGAAAGTAAAGAATTAATACAACAGTATTCCAGTTTAAAATAATATCATCGGATCTGCCCAAAACCAAAAATAACCTAGTCTACCGATCAAGCCTAAGGGGATATAACTCTATGGGAAGGTTTTGTTTGTTGTTGTTTTTTAATTTACAATCTTACCTCCATAAACGAACTGACCAAAACCAAAATAAGTCGGATACTGAACTAAATTGTTGGGCCGGTTTTCGCTTCGGAAAACCGAAATAGCTTTCGAAATTGGAAAGTCCATCGCGTTGGTTGTCTGCGTGAGTACATCTTTCAGTCACTCAATGCCAGCTATAAAAATTCTTACCGGGTCGGAAGCATCTTGTATTGTTTCTGCAAAACTCTTTCAACGGTAAATTAGAACTTTTTCTTGCTATGTTATTTTTTTTTTAAATAAAAGACATCACTTTAATTTATTTGCCCATTAAATGTTCTACATTTTCTCTTAAAATCAAGTGTATTTACTTTAACAATAATAATGAGTTAAAAAATAACATTTTTTTTATGGTTTACATGCACTTTAGAATGTTGTAAATGATTTATAAGATAAAACAACTGATTCGTAATTCTAATTATAGATATAACGACAGACGGAAATAGACATATCCAGGTAGTTATTCATGACTGCTGGACACAGGTCCGTCTTATCCTATAGGTCCAGCGTCCATGAACGGACAGGGGGGCGTACATAGGTCTAAAAATGAAATTTCAAAACACATCAATCGTAATGACTCTATACAGCGAGGTCCTCTTTGGCCCCTTTAGATGTAACAGGGCTCAGTGCCTACGACGATCAACGAAAGAAAGCCCTGGTGGCACAACAGACATAATGGTGTTGACGGTCTCGAGATGGGTGAGCTCGCTCATTTACATAGAGCTACTCACATATCGCGCATGCACGAACACATACAGAATGAGTGCATGTACTAGAATGCAGGAGCGTCAAGAAAATAGATCACCGCCAGTTACCGTCCATAGGGATTCGGGGGCTCTAAGGAAAGGCTCAAGGCAGGGCCCCCCTTAACACCAGAAATCATTATTGGAAAAGGGCCCCTAAGACTGTGGGGGGCGCTAGGCGGTTCCTTACATGGCCTATCCATAAGAACACGTCTGATCAATATCCTGTGACCGTATGACTTAAGGTTGGCTACAATGACTTATGACTTAGGGTTAGATACAACGACACATGATTTAGATCGGATACAATGACACATGACTCCAGGCGTGGATAAAACGACACATGATTTAGATTTGATACAATGACGCATGACTCCAGTCTTGGATAAAACGGCACATGATTAAGATTGGATACAATGACGCATGACTCCAGGCATGGATACGATGACGCATGATTTAGATTGGATACAATGACGCATGACTCCAGGCATGGATACGATGACGCATGATTTAGATTTGATACAATGACGCATGACTCCAGGCTTGGATACAACGACACATGATTTAGATTTGATACAATGACGCATGACTCCAGGCATGGATACGATGACGCATGATTTAGATTGGATACAATGACGCATGACTCCAGGCATGGATACGATGACGCATGATTTAGATTTGATACAATGACGCATGACTCCAGGCTTGGATACAACAACACATGATTTAGATTTGATACAATGACGCATGACTCCAGGCTTCGATACAACAACACATGATTTAGATTTGATACAATGACGCATGACTCCAGGCTTGGATACAACAACACATGATTTAGATTTGATACAATGACGCATGACTCCAGGCTTGGATACAACAACACATGATTTAGATTTGATACAATGACGCATGACTCAGGCTTGGATACAACAACACATGATTTAGATTTGATACAATGACGCATGACTCCAGGCTTGGATACAACAACACATGATTTAGATTTGATACAATGACGCATGACTCCAGGCTTGGATACAACAACACATGATTTAGATTGGATACAATGACGCATGACTCCAGGCTTGGATACAACAACACATGATTTAGATTTGATACAGTGACGCATGACTTAGGCTTGGACACAACGAAAACGTTCGATAATCTGCAAGATGATTATTTCCCACTCTCTCTATGATGAAAAAACGTCAGAGGTGGTCGGGCAGCACTTGTGGAGTTTCGGGAGGCGCCGATGAGAGCCCATGCAGTAAACCGGAAAACAGGAATGCGATAAAATACGTTGCATTTTATTGGCCTGGCTGTTGGTGTGTGTTAATTACAGTCCGAAGTCAGCAGTAGTAGTACATGCAGGAGTTGGGATGGGAGGTTAGAATTTCGGAATGGGGGGTGGGGGGGGGGAGGAATGGGTGAGAGGGTCGTGATGAGGTTGAGAGAGGGCTTTGGGGAGAGGAAGGGGGGGTTATGGGGTAGGGGTAGGGGTGGGGTTGGAAGAGATAACAATTTTTTCCCATTGAATTCTGTGGCTAACAAACATGGTAGCAACTGCCAGCCGCCATCACTTCGCATGTCACTCCTGACATTCTCACGTGGCGGCTGACATTTCTCACCCCCCCCTCACTTTCCTCCACACCGGCCGAGGAGGTGCCGAGGAGCTTGAGTTTTGTTGGGCGGCTGGAGGAAAGTAAAATGGGTGAAATGACCTTGGTCTTCTTTATTAATGGACTACCGTGTCATAGTTGCCCCCCCCCTCGAATATTTGAACACATTCATTACTTATTGAAGCCAAGTGCTACAGAAAACCGTTTTAAGTAACAGTGGCTACGGTACCAGCAATAGATATTGCTCCACACCTTAACACTACCGTATCCCTATCCCTAACCCTATCCCTATCCCTAACCCTAATCCTAACCCTAATCCTAACCCTATTCCTAACCCTAATATAATGGCGCTTGATGGTACCGTATCCACTTCGTTTAAGTAATGCTAAAGTTAACTTTTTTTGTTGTTTTTTTTAACAAAATAATTACGCCATACAATATGTACGCTAATTTGTGTTACCTTTCTTTTTTTTTTTTTTACAGGTTTCGGGCTACTTTAGTGCAAAACTCTATGATGACACTGTTAGGGACTGGAATAATGAACCGGGTGGGGGAGGGGGGAGAAAAGCAAAATCCCTTCGAGTTGTCCATGGGTACCATGATACAAAATATGTGGACACTTTGAGGTTAATATGATGGATGGCATTATTGGATGGACTTTGTATACATCAGCCGTGTTTTAGCTGCGTTATAACCATTGATGCAAAACATAGGTTTTGGACTGTGCTTGTTACGACCCAACTTCAGGACTGGAGGTGGAGTGTTAACCGGAGTCCGAAGGGTTCGGGTCTGAGACACATGCCATGCTGGTATCTCTCATAGCATTGATGCCACGTGATTCATACTCTTATAACATTTTCATGGAATCTACTCCAGTCTTTAAACATAGGCATGCCGCTTTCGAAAGCTTCGGTTACAAATACTATAGTCCTTCGTTCAATAGTGCAACATAATTCAATATGGGGGAATCTACAAATACTATAGTCCTTCGTTCAATAGCGCAACATACTTTAGTGTGAGGAAATCTAAAAATACTATAGTCAATAGTTCATTGCTGAAACAAAATTCAATATGGGGAATTCTTGAGTTATTATTTATTATAAATATTAATCTTTATACTTTTTTTAAATCCCAGATGCATTGTGCAACATAGGCACATGATAAACTCGAGTGGCCGATTGTGTACATCGCAAGACTGTCCACCTGACGGTCACGAGTTCGATCTCTGACAATAATCAAGTGTATTTTTCGATTCATGGTGAACGTACGCTTCTTGTCTCCAGTGCTGATTCCATGGTTGTCACACTACTGGCACTAATAGATAAACATCACATCCTTGCTGGGACTTTACAGACACACAACAGACAAGGGAACTTGCGTAATGAATCAAATGCTGAACTCGCGTGTATAGCTTTGATGAAGGTGTCTGTGAGTCCGGCAGTCATACAAAAACTGCATGTGTTCAAATCCCCGCCCTCTTAAGAATTGTTACCCCCGCTCCCCCCCCCCTTAAAAAATAATTACTGGATGTATGAACATAAAGCAAGCATATGCATTCACACAAACATAGGTATTCACACACACAAACACACACACACACACACATACACACACATACACACACACACAAACACACACACACACAATCAATTGTTAATACGCACTGGCCCAATCCAGCAGCCAGTGTTGGTGTTCATGTCGTCCTAAATAGAAAATCTACTTCACTGGTTGTGGAGATTAGATACTTAATCCTTTTTATGACTGAGTACTGCACGAGTCGCTCACCCCCTCCCTCCCATCCCCCACCCCCACCCCCACATAATACACACACACACACACACACACACACACAACCTCATTATAGTTCATTGCAGTACAAAACATGAGTAGACCTGGGAAAACGAAATAAATAGGGGGGGGGGACACACTTTCTGACGGAGTAAACTCACCATAACAACAGGCAGACATACTGTCGACATAGACGTACACGCAATATATAACTTTAAATTTTTGGTTGTTATCTATAAAGTATTTCAACAATGTCACACATCTAGTCCAATGTTTATCAGTTTGAAACAAAAAAAAAAGAAATGCGGCTCTAGCACGAGGACACGACACATCTCATTAAAGTCAGAACTTTTTGTTTCGTATTATTTTTAACTGTTTTTTTTTTATTTATTTGTTTTTCTATAGGGTCATAATATTATTTCTATTTCAAATTACAATATTGCATACGTTATTTTATATAACTCAGTGCCGAGCCTAGGGATTTGGGGGCTCGGGGGGGGCTTGGCCTCTTTAGGGGCCCCTACATTTTTACATTCGACACCACGACATGAGATAATGTACTTTATATTTAATGTAAATAAACAATTTCGGGGCCCCCTCAAGCTGGGGCCTGGGGGGACTTTTGAATATGGACTCCCCCTCCCCCACCCTAGGTACGCCTCTGATATAACTATCTTACCTGTATCTACAATCACATCAAAAATGTTTGTTCCGTCTCTACATTTATCACAAAAGTACTACACAAAAACCCAAAAAATGCAGATTACAATCTTATGTATGCTCTGGTATGGATGTTAATTTTACAATAAGAGCCGATGTAACTTTTGAATTTTTAATCGATTTCTTGAATAAACCGCTAGACGTATTTAAAAGAGCCCCAAATATTATTGCTATTTAACGCAGTGCCAATGTGGTCAGCTAATTAAGTTTACGAATTTTCAAATGTAATATTATGTAAGCAACCTTGCCCTGTTAAAGCATTGCCTTCGCAATACAAGTGTATTACAAGTGTATTACAAGTGTATAACAAGTGTATTACAAGTGTATTACAAGTGTATAACAAGTGTATTACAAGTGTATTACAAGTGTATAACAAGTGTATAACAGGTGTATTACAAGTGTATAACAAGTGTATTACAAGTGTATAACAAGTGTATTACTAGTGTATAACAAGTGTATTACAAGTGTATTACAAGTGTATTACAAGTGTATTACAAGTGTATTACAAGTGTATAACAAGTGTATAACAAGTGTATTACAAGTGTATTACAAGTGTATTACAAGTGTATCACAAGTGTATTGCAAGTGTATAACAAGTGTATAACAAGTGTATTACAAGTGTATTACAAGTGTATAACAAGTGTATTACAAGTGTATTACAAGTGTATTACAAGTGTATAACAAGTGTATTACAAGTGTATAACAAGTGTATTACAAGTGTATTACAAGTGTATTACAAGTGTATTACAAGGCGTGTTTAAGGCGGGTGTCATTGACAGTGCAATATTGGGCTGCGCCCATTTCTGAACTACGTCCAGTATGAGTATCATATGCACCAATGCTAGATGTCTGAGTATCATATGCACCAGTGCTAGGTGTCTGAGTATCATGTGCACCAATGCTAGATTAAAAAAAAAAATCCTCTTTTTTTTGTTTTGCAGCCTCGGGCTCAGCGAAGTCTTACGTCCGGCCGTTGACAACACTTGATACCGCTGTTTCCTTCAGGTAAACAATAAGTAACATTAGGTTTCAGGTAAACAGGTAACACTTTGAAACTGCTCACATATAGCTATGACGCTGAAAGGGTGGGCGAGGTGGTCCGGTTATTTCATGTATTGTTATATATATAGGGAGGAATGGTCAAAGTTCAAGTTTGTTACGTAACACAAATAAATAACGGAGTATTCAAAGACAGCTGTGTGTGGGTGGGTGCTTATACTTAGGAGAGGGAAGGTCCCGAGGGTGGCGAAATGCGGCCCTTAGATCCCAAAAGCGGCCCTTCAATGAAATATGTGCAGGTCCACAATGAGACAGTTTGATCTGTTATTTAATGACTTTTCGTTCACTAAAATTTCATCAAGTCGCTTTTTTTTTTGCGGTTCTTCTAAAGTATTCTTAGTATATAAATAAACCAAATAGCGGTTCTCATTAACCTCACGGGTGACCCACCCTTGATATTTTTGAAACACTTTAAGTGATAATGTTAGTGATAGAAATGTGAGTGCATTTAAAATTAATTAATTTTTTTTTTTGCTTTTTTATAATACGTCCAAAGTCACTCATCAGTTCACAAAATGTCACATTTCACCTTTCACTCTGTATTGACTGTTTTAGAAACTTTATTATGATCTCAGAGCTGCTGTTTCTCTAATGTTTCTGACACTTTATGTTCATTGTACTGGAGGGTTGCTACATATCAAATGACTGTTTAGTATATGAAGCAATAATATTTATAATATCGCTCGATGTATTCACCGGAAACAGGAAGCCAAATAAAAGTTATCAGATTTATCGTGACGTCAGAAAACGAACAAATTTCTTTTCTTTTTTTTAACCCCCCCCCCTCCCTTTCTCCAATATTTTAAAGAAAACCAAAGGGAGGAAATAAGTCGATGGATAACTCTTTGTTTTGAGGATATTTAAACGGTTGCACGTTGGTTTTTTTTTTTTGGTTTTTTTTTTTAAATTCGAAGAATTATAAAGAAATATATTTCAGTTATAAAGCATGAAAGAGAGAAAAATAAAAACTTAATTGGATGGGTGAATAAATAGGTGCACAAAAAAAAATAATAATAAAATAAAATATTAGCATGCTTCAAGCCTTTCAGATCGGGATGAGGTAAAAAAATTAAATATAACAAAAATAAAAAAAAAACACATTAAATAAATAACACAATAATATTGTTCAAAATAGAAGAAGACAAATAATAATAATAATAAAAAAAAAACGTCATTTTCGCCAGAACAAATAAAGATGGAGGGGCGGGGGAAGGGGGGGGGAGGAAGGAGGCAGAAAAAAAATGAGGAAAAAAAAAGTTATATTATAGCAATAAAAATACACAGCTGTGGAAATTGGTAAATAAACTGGACATTGTAGGGGAAATGAGTATTTGTTTTGTAAAATAAAATAAAAATATAAAAAAAAATTAATTAAATAAATAAATTAGAATCATCGTAGACCGACTGTGGAGGGCTGGTTGTGTCCCTTGTCTTTGTTTTTACGAGGAAGGGGGGAAAAAAAGATGGTGGCACATCCAATAAAGACAAAATAAATTTTACATAGAAACTTCAAGAAAAAAAACTGTAAAAAAATTTAGGGGAATGGAAAGAGAAAGGGAGGGGGGGATTTTTATTTATAATCAGGTCATATTAACATAAATGTACAAGTTGTGTTTAAAGTTAAAACTATGACCGTTTGTCAGTAATTACCAAGCTGGTGTGCTAATAACAATCTATGTAATTATTTGAACATAAAAAAAACTTGCCAGGGTTGTGCGCTCCCCCCCCCCCCCCAAAAAAAAAGATAACGCTAAAATATAACACTCAGTAACACATCATACGTAACACACAGATGTAGTACACAAGTGAAACACACACATACACGCATACCATGCAAGGTCAAATAATACTTAATTTTGTTTATCAATCCTTAAAAAAAAAATAAAAAACTTCAAGATAATTAAACAATGTTATTTATAAAAAAAAATAAATAAATGGACCATCGTTTTTTTTTTCAATCTCCTGATGGTCTAGCAGACGAGAAAATAACTTCTGTGACGTTTGGTGTGCCAGATAGTTGGTAAATGTCGTCTGCTGGACCCCGGTTTCGTGTCTCACGTCATCTGCCAAGGGCGCTGGGCGACTAAATGGCGGCAGTTAATTTCAATTTAAAAAAAAAAACCTTTATCTCCGTATCAGACGATAAACGGTTTAACAAGCAGACGTGGCGCCAACTGGTTGCATCACGAGTTTCACAAAATGGTGCATATTGTCGTTTTAATATTATTCCATAATTTTTTTTGTTATCTCTAACATTCATTTATTTTATCGGCTGTTGTTGACTGATTGTTTTTAAGATCTAGCGCCAACAATGGTAATTATCTGTTTAATCACACCAACATTGTTTCGTTTTCTAGTTCTTAATATTGTAAATAATTACGTATTAAGAAAGGGTTTTTAATTTTTAATTTTTTTTTTAAATAGGAATATATATATATATATATATATATATATATATATATATATATATTATATATATATATTAGGGTGGGTCAAAAAAAATTTTTTTGGAGTTTGGAATTTGAAACATATTCAAAAAGTTGCCTATGGTCCTACTGATTGTAAAAATGTAAAATTTGTTAAAATCAGATAATGTCTTCCACTCCCAACTTTTAGTTCAAGGGGGTACGGGGCGAAAAAAATGCACTATGTCTAAAAATTTTTTTTTTTTTTTTTACATTTTTAGATACTAATACATGTCAATAATAACTACGAATTAAATATATTGCAGAAAAATTTTTTTTAGATCAATTAAAATGTTTTTTCAGAATGTTACTCATTCAGAAACTTCAATAATTTAAAAACTTAAAAGTCATTTTTCTCTGAAAGAAAATCTCAAAAACCACATGTCAAATTTTGATAAAACTTCTAATTTTTATGTAGAAGAGGTGCATTTATAGAATGTCCGAGGCTTTTCAAAAAATTTTAAGTCCTTTTTTTTTTTAAATTTTCAAAATTAGCATTTTTTGCTTATTTTCACCATACAAAATTTTAAAAAATCATAAATAATTTATTTATTACATTATCGAAAAAGTACTTTGACTTTCCCTAAAGTAAGCTTTTCTGATTATAAAATTGTACATTGTATATGAAACAGTCTATAAATATTTCAGAAATATTTGCCACAAAAAGGTCATAAATTTCAAGATGGCGGCATGCCGCACCCACAAATATCAATATGTTAATTTTTTTTTTAACAAAATTATTTTTAAATCTACTATATCATTACTAAGATATTAAAATGTCTTAAACTTTAATAATAAAAAAGATTTTGCTTTGACCCAGGTATGACCAATGTATGACATTTTACAACATTTAGAATGTTTGGTATAAGTAATATGAAATTGTACAAATCTATAAATCGTTCATGCAAAATACACAACTTACATATGAATAATACTGTTTATGGATTGTCACAGGAAACTTGCTTTGCTTTCAATTTTCGGAAGAACATCCCTTGATTTCTTTGTTTGCAAAACCATTCATGTCGAGAGCTATGTCCGTACAGTTTGAAATGTCCGTACACTTTCAAACTAACAGCAGTGACTTCTTTAATTGCTCTTTCAACAGCTTGAGAGTGACAGGGAATTTGATCCAGTATGATTGGATTGTTGCGTTTAAGTTCATCATCACAAATATATTCCAGGAGGGGATGTCACTGCATAAAGATCCCAGTTAATCATCTGATCATATGATTTAGCTGCAATATTCAGGATTATGTCATTTTTGTTGAAAAAATCTAACTCTGCATGGAGCTGGTTTATGTCGTGCTGTTATGATTTTATTTACTGCATACCTTCCAATTTCTTCATCATTGTCCTAACTGCAGCCAATAGAATGTTTTCTGGATGTGCAAAGTAGCAGTTATTTTCCAATACAAGCAATTTAATAGATTGATCAGCAGTATCAAGGTTCTGAAGCAGTTGTATCATATAGAAAAAGTTTCTAGCCCCACTTTGACAAGATGGATCGCAAAAATCCTGTTCGCTTTTGTTAACCATCTTTGCTCTCATCAGTATGTTCCTTGGCTGCCCTATCTCTCCAAATTTTTCTATGTCAACGCGTCTTTGCTGGATCCAGAGCTGTAGATGGTGTTAACATGTTTAAGTCCTTCAACACAGCTTTAACGATAAGACATGTATCCCTATTGCTTAGTTTACATCGATCCATTGCTTCATATTGATATCTGTTTTGTTATTTGGAACATTCCTCATCGCTGGAGAAGTCTGCATAAAGTAGTTCATCATCTTCAGCATCCTGATCTGGAATATCATTATCTTTCTCATCATTGACGTTATCATTTGTGGATCCTATCTGATCGCCACCCTGCATCAATGAATGTTTTCTTTTCTGTCGATTTTGTAATATTTTTGTTGTTTGCTTGTCAACATTGTCTATGAACATATTTCTTGCCATCTTTTGACCCACCCAAAATGCCCACTCAAGCACAGAAATTATTACTGATTGTGGACATTTACAGTCTCCTCTATCCCTAACACCTGCATCTTTTTACTCGAACAATTATACTGGTAATGTCATTTGTAGGGATACTAGCCTGGTCATATAATTGTTTAACTTCATGCGCTAATGCGTGCGCTCGTGAATGAAGGCTATGATTGTATTGTTCCATTTTAAACATCCACCAATAGCCTTGAAAACATCTTCACTGGTTGGAAGTTGTCTTTTAGGCAATTCAGCTGCTGACCCAAACACAGAATGTACAGTTGCACTTCTTGTAGAAGAACTCATATTCATAGAAGAACTTAATAAGATAATTGAAAAATTAATCAAAAATGAAATAAACATCCATGCGTGATCCGATAATGAATACATGGTACACCAGTTATATTGAGAAAAAAATGGATGCAATGCTTATCCCAGTTGTCTGAACTAATTAGTTATTCATAAAAAAGGTTATAAAAATAAAACACAAATTTTTTATGCATATCATTTGTTTTTTGAATAACCTAGGTCACAAATTTAACATGTTCAGTCACAAAAAACTCATAGTAAATATAGTAAAAATTTCGAACAAAAGTTGGGAGTAGTAAAACTATGTAGTTTTTAAATATTTGTACATATTCCATGTACTACCATGATGTAACAACTTTTTAATAATGTTTCAATAAAAAAAAATTTTTTTACCCACCCTAATATATATATATATATATATATATATATATATATATATATATATATATATATAGGATGAAATTTATAAATGAACGTTTCAGAGTTAGTTATAAGTTCAATAAAAAAAAATCTTTAAATTACGTTTATAAAATTTAATGGAATTTGTTCGACTCAATAAGCCTATGGTATAGTGCTGGGTACTTCTAGCATAGTACTAGTAGGGCAGTCACTTGTTAATATCGGTCCCTCAGTTAATCTACACACCTGGGGCCGTCTTATCACACACACACACACATACACACACACACACGCCCATCAATAGCTAAGTCATGGGCCCCCAAACATGTGTTACGTAGATATAAATATTTTCTAACTTTTTTAATTTTCAATCTTTCTTAATATGACTTCATAAATTGATAGATAACCGTTGAAATTGTTTTTTTTTTTAATAAAAGGTGGAACTTTGTCCTAGAGATACGTCATACCTGGATAAACCATCTTAAATGCATCCAGTGCCCCATGTGATATGTCAATGGCCACTAATCATTGGGCCTCAGGGCCGGGGCTATGACAGGTCATTGTGCAAAGCTGGCCCTGCGTGATGATGCCGATGGTGCAATAGGCCATAAAATATTTTATTTTTAAAATAATGCAATAACACAATGCAATGTACTCGATTAGCATTTTGCAGTGAGAATTTAATTTTTTGTTTTACGATACATCGTTAGGGAGAATTCACTGTGGTAGATTGACAACATAATCTCCACATCCATGTCTATACCAGACAGAGGGTGTGTAGCTGTTGTCTTTTTTAGCCAATCTGCCAAGGGCGGGCTAGCACCAGACAGGTTGCCTTGACAACATTCTTAAATCAAGCGAGGCTTGGCGTGTTTTTTTAATGGCTAAACTTTGTCCAAAACCAAATTTATTTTAGTGAGGACGTTATCAAGGGAGCTTCTTGGTCACTCTAACCTAACCCTGCTTTGATCTCCAGCTGAACTTTCTAAAAGCTCTTATTCCTTAATGCAGTGGTCCCCAACCTCCGGTCCGCGGACCGGTGCTGGTCCGTGGATGAAAAGGTACTGGGCCGCCAAAGAAACATTACATTATTTCCTTCTTACTTATTGTGGTGTATTTCTCTAGGGATAGTGTGACTTTCCATTGACGAGAGGTTAACAGGGAGATGAGTGGATGTGAGCGGCAGCGGCATTGTAAATCAAAACAATCTAAAATATAAATAATCAACGCCTCCCCCCCCCCCACCAGCGGGCCGCGGTGACATGATTTTAAACGTCGACCGGTCCGCGGCGAGAAAAAGGTTGGGGACCACTGCCTTAATGGTTCATAGCTTGATTCACTAAATTAGATTATTGATTTCAGTTTCTGTTATAACTTAAACAAAAAACGCTTTCTGTTGTTGTTTTTTTATACACAATTTTCATTTTACTCTTTAGACTCATGGATTCTACTGCATTTTACATTTTTTTTAAAATCTTTAAACTGAATAATATTGTCACATCTTTTTTGTACTATCAGGAAAAGCTTCGTTTGAAATGTGTTAATTCATTGTACATGAAAAGTTAAAAAGTATACGACAATCCTCTGCTTTCAGTAAAATAAGTTATTCGCCTTTTAAAAGCTGTAAACCTGGCGCCAAATAATCCTTAGGTCTTCGGTGGCCCCTAGACAGAGACTTGCATAGATATTTGGTGGCCCTAGACAGAGACTTGCATAGATATTTGGTGGCCCTAGACAGAGACTTGCATAGATATTTGGTGGCCCTAGGCAGAGACTTGCATAGATATTTGGTGGCCCTAGACAGAAACTTTCATAGATATTTGGTGGCCCTAGACAGAGACTTGCATAGATGTTTGGTGGCCCCTAGACAGAGACTTGCATAGATATTTGGTGGCCCTAGACAGAGACTTGCATAGATATTTGGTGGCCCTAGACAGAGACTTGCATATATATTTGGTGGCCCCTAGACAGATACTTGCATAGATATTTGGTGGCCCTACACAGAGACTTGCATAGATATTTGGTGGCCCTAGACAGAACTTGCATAGATATTTGGTGGCCCTAAACAGAGACTTGCATAGATATTTGGTGGCCCTAGACAGAGACTTGCATAGATATTTGGTGGCCCCTAGACAGAGACTTGCATAGATATTTGATGGCCCCTAAACAGAGACTTGCATAGATATTTGGTGGCCCCTAGACAGAGACTTGCATAGATATTTGGTGGCCCTTAGACAGAGACTTGCATAGATATTTGGTGGCCCCTAGACAGAGACTTGCATAGATATTTGATGGCCCCTAGACAGAGACTTGCATAGATATTTGGTGGCCCTTAGACAGAGACTTGCATAGATATTTGGTGGCCCTAGACAGAGACTTGCATAGATATTTGGTGGCCCCTAGACAGAGACTTGCATAGATATTTGGTGGCCCTAGACAGAGACTTGCATAGATATTTGGTGGTCCTCTCAGCGTCTGATTTAAAACAAATAAATGCGGGGTTGGACGCTTCATCAGCGGTTGCGGAATTCGCCAATCCACTAGAAAAGCTCTGCTCAGGCGTATATTGATAACATAACTGACTAGGACTTTGAAGTATTTTTTTTCTTTTTGCCTTTAATTTCACATTCCACATAAATGTAGTCAAATCATTGAATTTATAACGGTACCCAGAGAGCTTGCGATACATTTAAAAGGGTTGATGGCTTGACTTGGGAAGTGTTGAACTCATTTTAAAAGGGGAGACCAGAACGTCACAGCGATTTGTTCATGCTTGAAAACTTGAGAGTGTTATCGTTACGGATCAACGATTGCGTCATAGGAAAACTTGAGACGTCACAAATATTGAACCAGTGTAGCCTCATGGTTGCCGGGCTGGTCGTCACTTACACAAACAATCCCCCCACTTGACCACTCGAAGAATGTTTCATCAAAAGGCAATACTGGCAAACGGAAAGTCATTCACCATGAAAGTTGTAGTGGACGCCCAAAAGAAATCCGGCAATAGCGTGGCCACTTATAGAAACGTGCTTCACTTGCGGAAAGTAAACTTTGTTTGACCCTATGAATTACCCCAAGAATACGCCGTTGACTAATTGGGTTACTCGGGATTACGTTAAATGACGAGAGAGTAATCACTCTCTGCATTAAAAAAGATATACCTTGTTTCGTTCTATAAAACCAGATTTCGATAAACTTTGTCGACATTTAACAAAAATATTACCCATAAATGCTTACGGTCTACCATTAATTTTTTTTTTTAAAAGCACAACCATCTCAATGATTTCTATAGCTTATTGGTCTTATGGTCACTTTTATGGTTTCTATAACTTATTGGTCTTATGGTCACTTTTATGATTTCTATAACTTATTGGTCTTATGGTCAATTTTATGATTTCTATAACTTATTGGTCTTATGGTCACTTTTATGATTTCTCTTTAGTCATGCATATTGACCATTACAGGGAACATAAAAAACGTGAATCTGTTTTATTTATTTTTTAAAGGAGAAGACCCAAAACCTTAATATCAAGATGTTTGGTTTCTAAGCTGTTCACGTCTATGATAGTATGAACTTCTGAAAATGTTGGTTATTAATATAATTGTTGGTGTTTGATAGAAGTTGTATTATAATTGTTGGTGATTGATGGTAGGTGTACTATTGTTAGTGTTTGATGGAAGCTGTACTATACTTATTTAATATTGCTCTGCTGTTAATGCTGGTGAGTGGCACATACGAGTTAGTGACGAGACGTTGCTATTAATTTTGTTGATGATGGAACTGTACAGTATATGCTATTGATGGAGCTGTACAGTATATGCTATTGATGGAACTGTACAGTATACGCTATTGATGGAGCTGTACAGTATATGCTATTGATGGAACTGTACAGTATATGCTATTGATGGAACTGTACAGTATACGCTATTGATGGAACTGTACAGTATATGCTATTGATGGAGCTGTACAGTATATGCTATTGATGGAACTGTACAGTATATGCTATTGATGGAGCTGTACAGTATTTGCTATTGATGGAGCTGTACAGTATAAGCTATTGATGGAGCTGTACAGTATATGCTATTGATGGAGCTGTACAATATATATGCTATTGATGGAACTGTACAGTATATGCTATTGATGGAACTGTACAGTATATGCTATTGATGGAGCTGTACAGTATATGCTATTGATGGAGCTGTACAATATATGCTATTGATGGAACTGTACAGTATATGCTATTGATGGAGCTGTGCTGTAAATGTTTTTGATGGAGCTGTACTGTAAATATTGGTCAAGGAATGAACTGCTACACTTTAATGACTATTGTAAAAGAGAGAAATCGTACATAATGTCAAATAAGGGTCAGTGCAGTTTACATCAACATAACTAATGATTGTAACTGTTAAAGTAAGCAGACGTACGTTTTGCTTTTGCTACATTTTAGGCGGGAAAAGTAAAGTCTGAACATTTATTTAACTTTCATTTCCTTCAACCAGGTGCGGTTATCTCACCTGGCGCATGGGGGCGTGACACGAGGAAGAAGTGGGGAGGGGTGACCAAACAAACTGTTATCCCAAGATATTTATTTATCTAAGTCACCAGAAAATACAAATTATTTTTTTTTAAATTGCGCGCCAAATTGGTTTTTTAAAAAAAAACGCACATAGAAGTAAATATTTCTGATTATGACTAAACTTTTAAGTTAAAAAAAAAATAACATTTTAATTAAAGCAACATTTTAAGTGTAATTCGTTTATCGAGTAAATTGGCCAGGATTTTTCTCCCTGAACGTTTGTGCTCTTAGAAACTTTAGTAGTTCTAGAGATAGACCTATAACCAACATTTTTTTTTTTACAGATTCCCATACTTCTCTAAATACATATTCCGATTAGTTCCATATTTCAATTAGTTCCATATTTCGATTAGTTCCATACTTCGATTAGTTCAGTTCAAAGATTAATTCAGGATATATATATATATATATATATATATATATATATATATATATATTTAAGAAGACTCCAATATGTAAAATAGTTCAGATATGTCCGGCTCATGGTACCGAGTTATCGCCCAATCACTATGAACAAACACGACCAAGTGAATTGCTTTCTTTAATCTAAAACGATAATATATATATACTAGCTGTACCCTGCAAAACCTTTGCATAGAGTTATATCCCCTAATGCTTGATCGGTCGGCTAGGTTATTTTTAGTTTCGGGCAGATCCGATATTTTCATGATTGTATTTTAAACTGGAATACTGTTGTATTAATTCTTTACTTTCGATTTAAAGCGGAGCCCACACCGCTATTATATATATATATATATATATATATATATATATATATATATATATATATATATATATATATATATATATATATATATATATAACAATAATCCAAACCAAGTATATTAAGTTATGCCGTCTTTTAGATTTATCTCCAATGCATTATGAATCAATTAACGGACCACTTGATAGCGCCCCCCCCCCACCAGTTCAAACTCATTGGTAAGTCATTATTTAACAGATTACATTATCTAACGGAGCCCTTTATGGCGTGAGCAAGTGATACTAGTTTGGGTTGCACCCCCACCTAGTGGCAGTCCTGTGATAGACAAGCACTAACTGAAAATATACCTCCCAGCAAAGAAATATACAATAATGTGTGTCTCAGTTGCCGAAGCTGCGATCCAGGTTCGGCGAGCGGCGGACAGAAAGAGGTCAAATCTGAGTGACACTAGCGACTAAAATCTTCCTAGGGGTGGGGTGGGGATTGAGGAGGAGGAATATCTATGTAGCCAGTACAACTTCAGCCCCTTGGGTTGGTTGTGTGCTCGATACAGAATAAAAACTATGTCATGGCCGCTGGTTTCATATATAATATTTGAATACCTATGCACTCCTCTGACATCTTAAATCTTTTATGCCCGGGGCCCCTTATACACGCTGGTGGGGGTTGGGGGTGGGGGTCAACCATAGTAGTGTTGAGATGTCTGAGAGAGAGCTGCCTAGTTACCCTATCCATAAGACCGGCCCTGATAATAATAATAATGATAATAATAATAATAATATTAATAATAATAATAATAATGACGCTGATGGAATTATAATTCTGGTTAGTCTCCTCCATTGGCCTTACCTTACCCGTGAACTCTACGACCTCAGACCAACATTTATTTAAAGTGTTCAGTTGAGAGCAAATGTGGAAATATTTACTTTGCCCACCACTTTCAGCTGAGGCTGAAAATTGTTCTTCTGGGAATAAATAAACGTTCCTCCCTGATTTAAAAAAAATAAAAAAAACTTATTCCGCCCCCCCCCTTTCTATTTCACCCCTCCCCATTTTTCTATTTCTCTCTCTTCTCAGCACATCCCTGATTGTCATCCAACTCCCCCCCCCTTTCCCAAATTCACTTCAACTTGTATACAGCAGAAAGTCAAAGTTACAAGGTAACAGAACAAAAAAGAAAAAAAAAAGTAATTCGCTGTTAAAATAGAACCCGATTTTCTTTTTATGATCGCGTTTTATTTTTTTTTTGGTATGTAGCAACAGTTTATTCGGAGTGAAAATAAACCATTTCGACATTTGAAGTGTTGGGCTCATGTCGCACTTGTGTCTGAGGCGCGCAGCCAGACATTTCGCACTGTCTCCCAAACAAACAAATGGTGGGAAGTTAGTGGAAGTTTTTTTTTTTATTTTTTATAAGTTGTAGAAAAAAAAACAACAAAAAACAAACACGAGAGTGTAAGTACAAGACCTTACTCTGATTCCGCGTCAAATTAATTTCTGATAAATGTGTTCGCTCCTGAGGGGTCTGTTGGGTTCGCGCACATCGACAGCTGTTTAAAATATGTTTATTCCCCCACCTCGAAGTTTTTTTTTCTTTTTTGTTTAATTTCTCTATCATTTAGAGAAGTTTCTAGTTTTTTTATTTAAAGTACTCCTGTTTATATATATAAACAAATTCTACAAGGAATATTACGTGACCATATGCAATGTTCTTAGAAGGAAAAAATTAAAGTAAACGCAAAGTGTGGTGGGTCGGTAGGTAGTCGTTCTAAATTACGCACTATACCTGTAGAGATGCACACTAAATGGTTGTCAATATATATACTTCTGGCACTTAGGTTAACTTAGATAATAATATATTTACTGGATATTGGGTCGTGGTGGTGTTAGTGTTTTTAGGTGTAAGGGGGCAGAGACTTTTAGAAATATTATGAGGGGGAGGAGCAGAGTCTTTTAGAATTATTATGGGGCAGATCCTTTTAGAAATATTCCAGGCCCTCCACAATGAAGGGCACTTGTCAGGGACCCCGTCTAAAATGATTTCAATCTGGGGGCGTGTGTGAGATTATTAGTGGCCCAACATTTCTAGTGTTCATCTGGACATTATTTTAACCTAGTGTCACTAATACATAACTTTGCCTTGGGCCACCAAATATTCTTTTGTCTAAGCATTCCTCGTCCATTTGTAAGAGTGGGGCCCAACAAAATCAACAACAATGTTGTAACGGCACTGGTTGCTAAGAGAAAAGTTCAACTTGTATTTTATTGTTGTTTGTTTAAACAATTTATTCTCATTAATTTATTTTTTTTCACTAAAAAAATATGATTTTGGGGTGGCGGGGGCGAAGGCGGGGGGGGGGGAGGGGGTGCTCCCATGAGGCCGGTGATAGCAAACCATTCTAGTTTTTCACAGTTAAAAAAAAAAAAGTATTTAACTGAACAAAAGTAATGACAAAACAAATGTTGTAAAAATCTATTTACTGGGATTCATAATGGACTGCGGAGAGGTAATTGGGGGGGGGGGGGGGAGGGACTAAGACTTTTGGGTATAATAGGAAAACTTTAGTAGCTTTCATCACATCTAGTAGAATTCTAAACTGGATCGATTATTTGATTGTTGTGGTGGTTGGGGTGGGGGGTTAGAGAGAGAGAGAGAGAGAGAGAGAGAGAGAGAGAGAAAGAGAGAGAGAGAGAGAGAGAGAAAGAGAGAGAGAGAGAGAGAGAATGGTAGGCTGTCTAGTTTGCCTATCCTCATGAACGCCCGGGGCACACACTAATATCCAGTAATAACCAAAAACTAATATGTGGGTCTTGTTATTGTTGTTGTTTTCTACTTTCTTTCTCTCTTTTTTTTCTCTCTCTCTCTTTCTTTTCATAAGACGACATAAAAGAATTCACTAATTGGTTGCTAGGCAGGTACGTCACCACCATTCTGTGGCGTCTGCTAACGACAAGGGGAAAAAAATCGCGGTATGCAGTTTTCCCCCGTTAATGGAGTGATGTTCCCTTGTCTTATCAGACTGCCACCGTACTGTGAATGTCATGTTATAAAATGTCTGAGAGTGTGTACCATCCCATGGTCTAACAAGCATCACCAACATGTCATTCACCGGACAAACTGGATACCTGCAAAGGTCAACTTGGACTTCTCTTTAGCTCGTGTGTGTGTGTGTTGTTTTGTACTTCTCAAACTCGGCATTTAATGAACAGTGACCCCCCCCCACATCAATTCCTTTGCCCCCCCTCCCCCTCCCCGTCCCATCGCCTGACTCATTATTTACCTGGTCCCCTCGTCCATCGAGTTTGGAATTTTCATATACCTAAGCTGCATTGTCTACGGCAGTCTACGTCCTTGAATGGGTTGCTATGAAAACCATGGCAAAGGGAGCTGGGCAAGGGTATGCAACTGCTCCAAGAAAGTGGGGTTGAAACGGTGACAGCCTGATATACAGTAAGACACCGTTTAACGCGTTTATACAATTTCATCAAAGTAGAGCGTAATATGAAACAGCGTTAAACGAGGTTATCTCATTATGTAAATAATGGGTTTAAGTGAAGATGGGTAAATGATTGGTGAGGTATTTTACCATTAAATTTATTAATTATGTTTATAACAATAAAACATAAAATTATTTCTTACAAATACAGAAACAAATTTACGTATAAATAAAATTCTAAGTCATTATGTTCACATTTCAGATCATTCAGTCTCTTCTGTATTTCTAATTTTCTGCCCTTTTATCAAGAAGGTATTTAATGTAATTTGCGTTTTCCTTTTTCGCTCTGTAAGAAGTTGTTGCTAATTGGATAAGGCATCCATAAAACCCGTCTTGCCTTTGAACTTCTGTCAAAATTCGGGTCATTTTCAATAAATTGGCCAATAGTATCTGTTATATTGTTCAAACTGGTTTTTAGAAATTCTGTTGAAACTTCTTTGTGCTCTTCTTCAGAATCACTACTTTCAATATTTTTGTGTTCTTGGTCCGCTAATTCCTTGAGCTCATCATTAGAAAGGCTTGGTGCTGTTTCTTGCACTATTTCTTCCACATCTTCCACATCATATATTTCTCACTATATCAATCGGTATATCATATAAATTCATACAGTGTTTACAATAACGTCAACAAATGTTAAAAACGATAAAAAAAATACGTTCGTATAACACCACAGGAGAGAAGAGAGACAGATAAACTGCTCCGGATATCGGGAAGCCCAACGCTGAGCGAGCAATTTCGGGGAATCCTACATCCTACAATGCAAATAAAAAAGCGTTAAATCAAAACAGCGCTAAACGAAAAAGCTTTGATCGGGGTCTATATATATATATTTATATATATATATATATATATATATATATATAACAACCAATTGCAGATATTGGCCAGTTAAACAGGCCAATGTGACCGACATCTTTTATTACATTTTAACAGATCATCAGACGTAGTTGATATTTGAAGTTCTTTTGATAGTGGTGGTGGGAGAGAGAGAGAGAGAGAGAGAGAGAGAGAGAGAGAGAATGGTAGGCTGTCTAGTTTGCCTATCCTTATGAAAGGCCCAGGGCACACACTAATATCCAGTAATAACCAAAAACTAAAATGTGGGTCTTGTTATTGTTGTTGTTTTCTACTTTCTTTCTCTCTTTGACAGAATTAAAGCGGTTGATTGTTTCCCTTTGTTACCCCTATGTTCAAATTTAATAAAAGATGCCAGCCACGTCCAGTGCATAGTCTGTTTACAATAAATTTATCTCGCTATAACGTTCAAAAAGTTCGTAACTGATGTTATCTCTTTCACACGACACTTTACCCATTTCACTTCGACGTTGGACGGTCGCACCCAGCCAATTCGCCATCTGATGTCAGACACTGGCAAGCCAATGTTCGCATTATCTGCAATTGGCCGCCAAGCAGACATTGGCCGTAACATATATATATATATATATATATATATATATATATATATATATATATATATATATATGTATACATATCTTATATTTCTATACGAGAATCTATTGTTTGCATGTATGCTTGTACTAGCTGTAGCCTGCAAAACCTTCGCATAGAATTATATCCCCTTAGGCTTGATCGGTAGGCTAGGTTATTTTTTTTGGTTTAGGGCAGATCGGATTTTTTCATGATTGTATTTTAAACTGGAATACTGTTGTATTAATTCTTTACTTTTGATTTAACGCAGAACCCAGACAAAGGGTCGCTTGATTTCCACTTATTGTTAACTGTTTATTTCTACACGCATGCGCCCTCCCCCCTTCCCGCCACAGAGATGCAACGGTGGGAAAAGCACACATACAAACAACAACAACAATGAATACTCCCTACTTGACCTTAACGTCGGTCTCTGATAAACGGACAGATAACAGAGGACTTGACTTGGAAGATACTCGACTTTTGAAGTGTTTTTTTTTTTTTTGGAAAGAAGAATTAAAGGAAAAAGAAGAGAGTCCACTGTTTATTCACTGAACTTTTAAAGACGGTGTAAAATTAAAAATAATAACCGGCACTTTTAAAAATAAAAAATAAATCAATCATATAAAGTATATTCATTGGTTGATGGGATTTTCTGAAACGACTTCAATCAAAAAGGTTAACTTCATATTGTCATAGAAGGTAATGGGTGAAGACGGTGGAGAATAGGGCGTACGGATGGGGCGGCGGCGGATAGATCGGGCGTACGGATGGGGCGGCGGTGGATAGATGGGGCGTACGGATGGGGCGGCGGCGGATAGATGGGGCGTACGGATGGGGCGGCGGCGGATAGATGGGGCGTACGGATGGGGCGGCGGCGGATAGATGGGGCATACGGATGGGGCGGCGGCGGATAGATGGGGCGGGGGCGGTTGGGTGGGGCACCTTTTGTTGAGATTCATCATCTCTGCCGTGCAATTAATATTTCTTTATTGGTGACAGCGGATGTTCTGGGATTTGCCTGGAATAAGTGGAAATAGCTTATAGCAGACGACATTCTGCAGACGACTGGCCTGTCTGTAAAATTTCACTTCCTGGCGCCTCAGCGAGTCTCACAGCGCCAAGCCAGGGCCACGTCGAGAATTTAAAAAAAAAAAGGAATGCCGAGCTGAAGTCCCTTAGGTCCCAAGACGTCAGACCTGCAATGTGACTGAACTTTGGGATATAGCAGTTGTCAGGTCTGAATGTTTCTTTTGTACGGCCATGTTTTTTAATCGTCTGGAACCAATCATGTTACTCCAATTACTGTCTCTCGTAAAATGATCGTATCATTACAGATGTTACTTAGTGAAATGATCGTATCATTACAGATGTCAGTGAAATGATCGTATCATTACAGATGTCAATTAGTGAAATGATCGTATCATTACATATGCCACTTAGTGAAATGATCGGATCATTGCAGTTGTCACTTAGTGAAATAATCGTATCATTACAGATGTCTCCTAGTGAAAATACCGTATCATTACAGATGTCACTTAGTGAAATAATCGTATCATTATAGATGCCACTTAGTGAAATGATCGTATCATTACAGATCCGATGATTTTTTCATGACTTTTATTACTATTGTTTACGTTTGACAATTTTAAACTGGAATACTGTTGTATTAATTCTTTACTTTCGATTTAACTCATAAACCACACCACTATTATTTATATAGATATTTATTGTTATTTACTTTATGAATTTTAACCACGTGGTTTAATTTATCATTCCCCCGGGGAATTGAGAAATCAAATATTGATATAGCGAGGCGAGGCAGGGAAAAATAAAGATGGGGAGGGGTGAGGAGAGTGTGGGGGTGAATTGTGTTATATATAACGCCGAATCCCACAGCCGGACGAGCGGACCTCGAGCGCTCTCTCAGCGGGAGTGTCTCATTCATTTGAAACTTTATCATTCATACATTTCCTGTCCTCGCTTGTCGTGCGCCATCTTTGGCACAGTGACCCTTGGGGGGGGGGGGGATCTCGATTTGACTTGTGTATAAATTACTTTTTGTTAATGATAGGTTCAAAGTAAAATGAAAAGGAAACAAAAAACAACATAGAAGGACACGTGACCTGTGTCTTGTTGTAGTCAGTAAAAAAATATTTGACTGCTTTGTTTGATAACTGAAATGTTTCAGGGTTTAAGTTGGGACGGTGAATTGACGTCACGCGAACGGAAATTGGTCCTTCAAAATCTGACCTCTCACAACATTAGATCATCATTGTTTGTTTCGTTTAAGGTGCTATATGGCTTTTAAGGAAGGTCGCTATTATATCTATCTATCTATCTATCTACCTATCTATCTATCTATCTATCTATCTATCTATCTATCTATCTATCTATCTATCTATCTATCTATCTATCTATCTATCTATCTATCTATCTATCTATCTATCTATCTATCTATCTATCTATCTATCTATCTATCTACCTACCTATCTATCTATCTATCTACCTATCTATCTATCTATCTATCTATCTATCTATCTATCTATCTATCTATCTATCTATCTATCTATCTATCTATCTATCTATCTATCTATCTATCTATCTATCTATCTATCTATCTATGCGCTTCTCTGTCACCCCCCTCACCCTACCTTCCATTTTCGGAACACACACACACACAATATTTAATTGTTTTTCTTTTTTCCAAATTTTCCAATTTAAAAAAAAAACAAAAACGAGCAAATTATCTGTTCTCTGTCCCTGTCTCAATCCGGTGCAACCAATTTAACAATTCATGTGCTCTATTCACAACTCTAAGTCAACGTGAATGAATAAATCACTCCGAAACACACAAAAAAAAGATGAAATGAATGAAATTTAATTTTTTTAAGAGTATTAAATATTCTTTTTTTTTTAAAGAAGGTATTCAAATCTCAGCAGTGATCAAAATGATGAAAGGGGCAGGAAACTCCCATGCATTTTGTTATCTT
>JAGDYQ010000002.1:20208655-20279824 GCA_021962125.1 Bulinus truncatus
CTACTTTGGGCGCACTAAAGTTTCGTATGCTGCTATGAAGCGCACAAAATGTCTCTTCCTTAGGTGCGCACAGCCTTCGGAAAATTAAAGTGAACATTGGGCCTGTTCCTTTTTTATTGCCCCTCCCCCCCCACCATCCCTTTCCTCCTACCAGAGTCCCACCCCTGGAAATGGGCGATCGTTACTTAAGCAACCGGTTCATAAATTTAAGCGGCGTGAGATATTTCCAAAACAGAATAACAGTTTATCAACTTGTAGCTGAGCCTTTGTATAACACTGTGTAATTTATTGTCCAAAATCAATTGAGGACCAAATATATATACTTGCTCCCGGCAGGAAATAAATCGAGGTAATTCCCCGGATATTGATTTACTGTTGAATAAAAATAAATTAGGAAACAGACAACAAAGACAATAACCTAAAAAAAATAAATAACCAGCCAGATATTCTCTTAGGCAGAGGTCGGCAACACGTAAACTGAGGACCAAAGGTGGTCCATAAAAATATTTTGGTGGTCCGCAGATGTTGGACATTATTATTTTTAACTCTTTTTTTTATGATATAAATTTATTGACAATACAATTGTTCATTTACACTTTTATGAACGCTTGCGTAAAAATGTGCACAATTATTTGTCAACGACGGTTATTGAATTTGAAGTCCTTATGTGTGTTATATTTATATACACTATCATTATCACAGATACATAAGCATACAACAAGGGAATAAAACGATAAATGTAGCGGTTGGCGGGAATAAACTCGTGAATTTACTCGTCCGTGAGATTCTCTAGGTTTGCTGACCGCTGCTCTTATGTACTCGATCTTCTCAACAGCTTACGTTGTTATTGAACAGGATATACCAGTGATAGTACATGTGTAATTGTACACTAGGTTTGGCATGAGAAGCGAGCAAGGGGGTTTTTAATTAATGGTGGCGATATTTAAAGCTGACAGTGAAACAGAGTACATGCCCTTGCAGAGATCTTGTAGCGTTTTTTTTTTTATATCTAGATGGCTATCAGTCTCCTTCCTATTCTTGCTGTGAAACATCGTGGAAAGATAACACCTAGCACAAGGGGGGATGGGGGTTGGGAGTGGGGGGGAGGGGAGTCAGATACATGCACATACACAACTTTGACATATTCCATACATCCTTCTCTTCTCATCACACCTGCTCCTGCGGTAATAGAATCCGAGAAATAGAAACCGTCTACAAAAAAAAAATAAAATAAAGATGGGGCTTTGGAGAGAAGAACATATTGAATTTCATCCTTGACCTTCAATGGGTTAGGGGGTGGGGGTGTAAGCAAACTTGACAACCGCCTAGGGCCCGTCCTGTCAAAGGGGGGGGGGGCTCAATACAGTACAAAGTCGTATGATATCTAATGCTGTAGCGGCCATGACAGGTACTTTGACGACGACCCCCATTATATCTAAAAATCTTTACCTCAAGCCCTGTAAATACATGAGAACAGTTCTGGGTGTGGTTGTGTCTTTGTGTTCTCAGGACCGCCACATGTTTTAGGGGCACATGTCCAAACATGGGTTGGTGGTTGTTGTATGTATGTATGTATATTGTATATATATATATATATATATATATATAGAGAGAGAGAGAGAGAGCGAGATAGATAGATAGATAGATAGATAGATAGATAGATAGATAGATAGATAGATAGATAGATAGATAGATAGATAGATAGATAGATAGATAGATAGATAGATAGATAGATAGATAGATAGATAGATAGATAGATAGATAGATAGATAGATAGATAGATAGATAGATAGATAGATAGATAGAGAGAGAGATGGATAGATAGATAGATAGAGGTGTATGGTGGTACATAATTATGTAACGATAAAATTTTTTTTTTTAGAATCATAAGTTCTAAAGCTTTTTTTCTATGTCATCAGACGCCGCATACTACTTTCTCGTTGAAATAAAGAGTCCTTGCGTACCTCCCCCAACTTTTTTTTTTGCCCTATGAAAATTGGACATTAATTAGACATAAGGCCAACAAGAATTATTTTTTCTTCTTTGAATTGCGATCCCACTACCTGTGTCCTGCTGCAGTTTATGCTCAATACTTTCCTGATCCAGACCTTTCAGAGGCGTACCTAGGGCGGGGGGAGGGGGGATTCTAATTCTAAAGTCCCCCCGGGCCCCAGCTTGAGTGGGGGTGGGGCCAAAATGTTTTTTTACATTAAATATTAAGTGCATTATTTCATGCATGTCATGGTGTCGAATATCAAAATGCAGGGTTCGCCACTGAGACCTTTAGGTCAGTTTGCCCCTCCCTGCTTCAATAACAGAGAGAATAGTTACAACGGAAAGAGAATATCAATCATTTTTGACCCACGGACACGCCCCCCCCCCCAGATTCAGTAGGTAAAGAACCGTTTCCAAAAGAGAATCCTTTGCTGTAAAATTTCCCATCAAGTATTACGATATGGGGCCCTGACAAGTACTTTCGCTTAGGGCCCTCAAATCTCCAAAAAAGTCTCTCTGTCTAGCGCTCACAGAGACGAGACTTAAGAACGGATCTGGTAACATTTTGTCTGTAACTGTTTATTACATTTTATCGATGCTGTTGGTCATATAAATATATTTACTTCATCTTTTGATATATGCATACATACATCACAATGTTTTGGCAAAAAAAAAAAAAGGACTTTATAGGTTATAATATTTGTACTTCAAGGGGGCCCTTCAAGAACAAATCCCAACCAGTACACCGACGGGCAGAGTCATACGTCTATCTATTGGTATCGCCCTGTGCTAGCGCCCTACTGCCAATCTGAAAAAAAAAATTGCTATAACATTTAAAATGTCTATCGTTGCCCCCCCTCCCCCCTACTAAAGTTGTTGACGTTTAATTATCTATTTCTAAATATTTCAGCACATTGTCAGGAGGCAGATAAATAATAATAATAATAAAAAAAAGGAAAGATATGTCTTGTGTCACCCGAAGCGGGCGAAAAGTCAAAAAAGACACACAAACAATACATAGGGGAATAAACATCGGCTCACCCACACTAAAACAACCCAGATATAGCAGACAAGCATAATGGTCTTAGCGTCCTGGGTGTTCCTTGAGTTGTTGCTGTTGTTGTGTTTTTTTTAAAAACCCAGATGACAGCTACAGTGTACAAATAACCCCCGGTGGTATTTTGTCAAAATGTTTCTTTTACAAATCTTTTAATCAAGGGGGGGGGGGGCAACTCATCATGGACTGTTAAAAAAAAACAACAACTGTAGAGAGATCAAAATAGTTTTAACTACTCACTCTTTTAGTGTGTGAGTGTGTGTGTGTGTGTGTGTGTGTGTGTGCGTGTGTGTGTGTGTGTGTGTGAAGGGGGTGGGGTGGGGGGTGACAGGGGGGGTAAGCTCCATTAGCTCAGTGAGAGATGGCTTATCTATTGAGTTTATCGTGATTTAAACCTAAAAATAGAAAGAAAAAAAATGGTTGGAATGAGGGGGTGGGGTGGGGGGGGGGGGGTGGGGGTGGAGAAGTTGACTGGCGAGTGTTAATTTACCGCAATACTTCCACCCCCTCCCACCACCCCCCGCTCCTCCTCCTCCCTTCCCTCGTGCGTGCTAAAAAACCAAATGGCGAAAGTAAATGTCACACATTTCAGACGTCTGCTAACCACCCGTGACACCGGTGGGAATAGATTTGGGAGTTACGCGCCCCTTGTCAACTACCGAGTTATCCCACCTTTCACTGCCGTCACTCTCACTCTCACTTCTCACTCTCCTACCACCATCTATCCCCCCCCCCTCCCCACCCAGAAACTTTCTCCTGTTTGACAATCCGGCATTTTCTGTCCATGTTTTTTTGAGAACAAATAAAAAAAGAGAGAAAAAAATGGAGTTAAAAACTTCAACTGTCTTTAACAGAACGAAACAAAAAACGTTTAAAATGGAGATGGACCACATAGGACGCTGTTTGCAGTTAACAAAAACGATTACAAAAAATACAAAACAACAACAACTAATGACTTGTGACCTTTAATCTCGGATGCTATTTTTAGATTTTGATAGTTGAGCGGATGAACTGATTGGATACACGTGGGTGACATTTATACCTACGTGGTGTAGGTGGGTGGGTGGGGTGGGGTGAAAGTGAAGACAGGAACTTTCATTAACAGGCTCAGACAACGATGTTATCCTGGTGTCAACTCGAGGAAATCAGGGTGGGTAGGGGTGTTTGATGCGGGGGAGGGGGGGGCAGGAAAGGGGGTGGGGGGGCGTTATTGTACAGACTTTTTGAGAGGGTTAGGAGCAGGTATATGTTCGGGGAGGGGGGGCATATTAAAGTCAAAGAGTCCATTCAGGCTAAACGAGTTACTATTTTTTTGAAACTCTACATTATACTGGTAAAATATTTTAATACATTTATCATATTTGTTTTTAAAACAAGGGGGGGGGGCAATAAAGTCGTAGCTAGCTATTATGGCGCCCTGTGTGCGATACATTTTTTGGCGCCCCCCTGCAAATCTGAAAAGTGCAAAAAACATTTAACATCGCTCTTTCGGCGCCCCTTTCTAGTTCGACGACCTGTGCGGCCGCACAAACCCGCAATACCCTTCCTACGCTACGGGGCCCCCCAAATGTCTTCGTTTAATTTGGTGTGGGGGCGGGGGGCGCCATTTCCCTAAGCGGCCATATGAGTGAGATATGATTCGGCGGGAAACAAACAAATCGGAGTTTATTGTCTCGTTTTGTTTTGGTTTTCCGACGTGAGTGTAACTCCCAGAACCACAAGCCGTGAGTCATTGACTAATACCGAGCAGGATGTATTGGTCATCGGCAAACAGATTTTGGTCAACACCATCAGTCGTGAGTGTGTGACTCATCATTCTTCCAGGCACTAACCGACGTGTCGTTTTTTATTCAGGATTAAATCGGATTAATGTTTGGTCCCTGAGTGTTTTTATATTTTTTTATTTTATTTAGATGATCAAAGTTGGGGAAAAAAGAAATGTGAACTTGTGAACATTTTCTTTCAACATGTTTGTGCAGATTTTACCCGAAATTATAGGATGGCATCATCGGGTATTTATTGAAGAGTATGAGTACATAATTGTGAGATATATACAGTCGATTCCGCTTAATTGGGACACATCGGGACCGAGGCTTTTTGTCCCAATTAAGCGGCTGTCCCAATTAAACATACAAATTTACCATTGGCTTCTTGGTTTGGTTTCTTTGAGATTTGTCCCAAATAAGCGGCTGTCCCAACTAAGCGGTGTCCCAATTAAGCGGAATCCACTGTATTGCGTTTTTTTTTTTGGTGTATTTCGGACGGAAGTAAAAGGGATTGGAACTCACGACCAATGCAAACACTTATCAACTTCATGAAAAAAGAGTGTAGGACTATTCACCTAGATCAGTGGTGGCGAACCTTTGGCATGCGTGCCACAGTCGTCAGGCAGAGCCTCATCAGTCCAGCATACGACTAAAATATCACTTCCTTTAATTTTAATTGGGTTTTTTTTTTAATTGGCATTTGGCTATAAATAAGAGGTTTCTTTAGTTGAATTTCGAGTACACGGCCCCAAAATGGTTTGCCAACACTGCACCAGGTACTCACCAGAATGACTCTAATGTAATAAGGAAGACTATGTTTAAATGCACAGCATCAGTTCCAGGCTTTGCTTGTGACCCCATTACAGTGGTCAGTAGTAGCTGGCGACACAATGACCCTGGGCAGCCTGGAGAGAGAAATGTCCAAGTCGCCACGAGCCTTGGCTGGTTAAGCCTAACTGACCTGGACATTGTCAAACACACTCCTATCCCACCCGACGGAAGAACAGCTTAGTGGAAGATTGATGTATCCCCTAGTAGTGCCTATGTGAGTACTGCACACAAGAGCAGCCGAAAGTGGAAAAAAAAACGTGCTACCTTAACATTATCTTTTACTTTATTTTACTTGATATTTAATGAAATATTTATTTATTTTTTTTAGATTTTTATATGACTATTCTCTTTTTGATACACAGAGACGTCTCTTGTAAAAGTATGAGGGTGGGTACCTACTTGCCCTTCAGTTGGGGCGCCATTTTCAACAATTTCATATTTTCGGCATGGTGAGGAGGGGGGATATTTTCAAGAGTCCACTATTGGACAACTGTGAAGTTATTTACTAACCTCTACATAGCAATACGTTGATACATGATAAATACAGTTTCTAACACTTTAACTCGCACACATCTGACTTGCACTTCTACTAAGTGTTTAAATGAGTCAAATATAACTTACCGCTTTAGTAGTGCTTATTATATGACCTTAAAGGGGCGCTTTTCTTACGCTATTTTTTTATTAGGTCAAGGTCAGAAACAATGGCTTACTCTGATTTAAATAATTGTTGTTGTTTTGCTTTGTTTTTGTTTGTTTTTCTCGTCGGAAAGTCTTACACCGCATTAGTCAACAAGTTGCTCATGATGCAAGATTTTAACATTCGATGTACCCACATCATTAGCGGACTTGGTGGATTCGCCCCAACTCTAGAGCCTGTAAGGGCCCCAAAAGACAGAAGATAGTTTAGAAACCAAAACTGTAACAAAGTTAATCTTTTGTTCATGGGTAAAAAGTATTAGAAACCCCTACATGAGGTAACATTCAAATACCTACAGCGAAACAGACAACCCTTTGAGCTTTTTAGGTCCGGCATGTGACTCGAACCTGTGGCTCTGGACTCTGGATTAGTCTGAAACTCCCGCACCTTCTATGGGCTCAGCACATTGCACTCACCCTGGTCCCCTACGTACTGTTATGGCTTCCTCTGCGTACTTTTTAAATCTGGAAGCAGTTAGAGACACAATCAATCAATCAATCAAATGACTTACCGGACGGATTGGTTTGTTGGATTTAAATGTACACGTGTAACTACTTCCGTTAGTTTTTTCCCAGTTACCGATATGTTCATATCTATGTGTGTATGTTAGGCAATATGTTCATATCTATGTGTGTATGTTAGGCAATATGTTCATATCTATGTGTGTATGTTAGGCAATATGTTCATATCTATGTGTGTATGTTAGGCAATATGTTCATATCTATGTGTGTATGTTAGGCAATATGTTCATATCTATGTGAGTATGTTAGGCAATATGTTCATATCTATGTGTGTATGTTAGGCAATATGTTCATATCTATGTGTGTATGTTAGGCAATATGTTCATATCTATGTGTGTATGTTAGGCAATATGTTCATATCTCTGTGTGTATGTTAGGCAATATGTTCGTATCTGTGTGTGTATGTTAGGCAATATGTTCATTAGGTTTCAGAGTGAAGGATGATCATTGTGTATGTACCTATGTGTGTGTGTCTGTGTACGTAAATAAAATAGAAAAAAATAGTGAACATATTTGACTGAACTGAAACATCATTGAGTCAGTTCATGTCCTAAATGACATTTCAACCGGACACAACTCCGGTAGTGGCTGTCATTTGTTTTCTATGTCATGTCATTGTGTCATTTCAGTATTAGTGACATAAAGTGTCTTCAAATTTCTTTTCTTTTTTTAAAAAAAAAAAAACTATAATAATACTATGCCCCCCACTGAACTCTATAATTTAAAACTCAGCTGGCCATGTCACGTGATATTGAATGACATTAAAATACGTTCAAATATCTTCTAACACATCACACCATTCTGTCAGCAGACATTCCACCCCTCCATACCCTCTCTCTTGTGACACCAGATGACAATGACAGCATGGCACCAGAGAAACTAACGACATACACCCCCCCCCATGTCACATGTTTGTGAGCATCCCCTCCACGGGCGGGTGGGAGGAAGGGGGGTGGAGGAAACGGGTTTGTCAGGTCATTAACCATCAACGGAATGGATTACCTGGTCTCCCCCCCCCTTCCCCACCACTCACCCTAAACCATTGCACATACCGCCTTCTATGTCATTGTCCTATCAACCCCCTTGGACGGTGGGGGGTAGGTGTGGTGTGGGGGGGGGGGTCAGGTATACGGTGTGGTAGGGGCCTGACATGACAACTGGTTTAAAAAAAATAAAGAAGAGAACTTATGAACTACCCAGTGACACTGCCGCCTATCGGATCAAACAGTTAAATGTGATATATGCCCCCCCCCACACACACACACCCAGAAATGTCCTTCTTTTAACATGATATCATGCACAGAAATGAATACTTTCAAACATTTCTTTAAAAAAGAAAAAAATAAAGTGTTTGATGGGTGGGGGGGGGTGAGTTGTTATCAAGTTTCTAATGTGTGACATCAATATACACAATTATAGTGATGCTGGGGGGGGGAGGGGGGAACTGTCACAGATTTTGGGTGTTAGGTGTAAGTAAGGAATCTGTCATGAAGAGTGGTGAATGGTGAGTTGGTGTGGAGGGGGGGAAAGGTAGGGTATGGTGGCTATACATGATGGTACTGGTGGTACTGGTATGCTATGTGTTTCATGATATTAGGTGTGTGTGTGTGTGTGTGTGTGTGTCTGTGTGTGTGTGTGTGTGTCGTTTATTATATGGTTCACCCGTGTGACTGGTTGTGAAGTTCCATTTACATGTATTGTCCGTGTAAGCGATATGTCCGTATGTGTGTGTCTGTAAATGTGTGTGTATGTGTATGTGTGTGTGTGTGTGTGTGTGTGTGTGTGAGCTGTGACATTCCTGTGGCATGCTTAAGTTTCCTATATACCGTACGCCCATGTATTAAGAGTGAAGTTGCATTGGTGTAAACTGCACACCCCCGTTTGACTATTTACTGCCGAGGTTCTCACCTTACTGTAAACAGTAGCACCTATATCCTTGCCGGTTTCTATCGCTGTGGCTGTGGTTTGTACCAGGCTTGCGGAGCCGCCAAATTTTTTTACGGCTCCGGCTCCCACAAATGTGACGGCTCCGGCACGGCTCCGGCTCCCACAAATTTGACGGCTCCGGCTCCCTATTAAGATAGTATCACACGAGACAAACATTTTTTGTAATTGCGCCACGCAAACATGCCGCTGATTAAGAAGTTATGCAAATTTTGCCGCGTTCACCCCCATAGTCAGGAACTTGAAAAATATACGCATGTCGGTTTTACTAAAAACAAACCATTTCAGTGCATCCAGAATCATATCATTATTTTCGACCGAGGTTTCACTAGTCGCCATTTTCATAAGTAATAAAAGTTATTTCAATGATCAAATTAGCAAATAGTAAAATGATACATTATTTAAAATATTTTAAAAACTTCAGTATTTATATTTATTATTTATAAATTCGAATTGACTATTCGGACCCGGGTACCAATAAACTCCGATTTTTATTCGGACCCCGTCCCAATAAAGTCTGATTGTTATTCGGACCCGTGGCAAATATGCACTGAGCTTAGCTATACATAAACTTTATTATTGTTTTTTGTTTATTTTTTTTTATAATTGTTTGAATTGTATGATTTAATTGTTACTCAGTGTCTAGGGTTCCACTAAGTGGACTCTGTATTATTATTTTTTCGGCTCCGGCTCAAGCTAAAAGTAGCAGCTCCCGGCTCCTCGGCTCCGGCTCCGCAAGCCTGGTTTGTACCCACCTTTCCATCAATCAGCTCCACACGATTCCGGCTCACGGCCTCGACAAAATTTCGCAATATATAACCCACTTAAAAATTCATTGCAGAGACTTGCATACTTTCTTAATCGTATCATTATGAAGTGTGAGATTATCCCAAGTCTCTGGGCTGGGCCGTTCTTATGACAGTCTAGGCAACCATCTAGAGCGTCCCTCCCCTCCCACCCCCATTTCCCAATTACATAGCACGAAATTCTTTCAAATTTTACGATTTCAGGGCCCATGCCGGTTGTTTTTACCATGGGACCCCTCACTTTCTCCAACCCGCGAGCCTTATTGAACATTCCATTCTAGTAAAAAATGGCAGCCTGATTGATGTATAACAATATATAAATGAAGAAACGCATATATCTAACATAATAATAGCGATTTTGGGTTCTGCGTTAAATCAAAAGTAAAGAATTAATACAACAGTATTCCAATTTAAAATACAATCATGAAAAAAAAAATCGGATCTCCCCGAAACCAAAAATAACCTAGCCTACCGATCAAGCCTAAGGGAATATAACTCTATGCAAAGGTTTGCAAGGTACAGCTAGTATATATATATATACTAGTTGCAAGTACCCGGCTTTGCCCGGGTTTAATATAAGGTTTTCTGTTTACCTTCTGTTTTCTCCCTACCCCCTCTCTCCCTTCCTCTCTCTCTCCCTCCCTCCCTCTCCCTCCCTTTCCCTCCCATTCCCTCCCTCCCTTTCTCCCTCCCTCCTTCTCCCTCCCTCTCCCTCTCTCTCTCTCCCATTTCTCTCCCTCCCACCCTCCCTCTCCCATCTCCCCTCTCCCCCTCCTTCTCTCCCCCTGTCCATCCCCTCCCCCCTCTCTCCCCCTTCCTCCTTCCCTACTCCCTCCCTCCCCCTCTCTCTCTTTATCTCTTCCTCCCATTTCTCCCATCCTCTCTCTCCCTCTCTCCTTCCCTCCCCTCTCTCCCTCCCTAACCCCTCTCTCCCTTCCTTCTTTCTCCCTCCCTCCCCTCTCCAACTCTCTCCCTCTTCCTCCCTCCCTCATTCCCTCTCTCACTCCTTGCCCCCCTCACTCTTTATCTCTCTCCCTCCCTCTCTCCCACCCTCTCTCCCATCTCCCTCTCTCTCCCTCCCTCTCTCCCTCCCTACCTTTCTCTTTCCTTCCGTCCCTTTCTCTCTCCCTCTCTCCCTCCCTCTCCCATCTCCCTCTCTCTCCCTCCCTCTCCCATCTCCCTCTCTCCCCCTCCTTCTCTCCCCCTGTCCATCCTCCTCCCTCCCTCTCTCCCCTCCCTCCTTCAATCCCTCCTACCCTCCTTTCCTCTCTCTCCCCCCTGCCCCCTCTCTCTCTCTTTATCTCTCCCTCCCTCCTCTCTCTCTCTCTCTCTCTATATATATATATATATATATATATATATAAATACTTATTATTATGGCTTCACACTTCTTCTAAAATCCTTCTTCATTCCTTTAACTTCCTCAAGCTGTACAAATAGGGAAGCATGAAAAAACATCAACAATTCTTTGCATCACAAAGGCACAATACAGCACCAGCGCGCAAGTTCTATTCGATCATAAGGAAATGACGTCACAGAGGAATTTTATTTATGGCGCCGTCGAGATTACTTTAATATAGTAAAATACTAAAATAAAAAAAAATTAATTACAATTAAACTACCCATCGAGATGAAACGAAACCTGTCCTATAACCTTCCCCATGTAATTATGTGTATGTGTAACAAATTTCACGTTATTTGTTTTTCTGGATCTTGAGTTATAAGGGAACAGACAGACAGACAGACAGACAGACAACAAATGCGTCTTATAAGAATATATATATATATATATATATATATATATATATATTTGACGGTCACGATTACCTGTCAAACGGCCGCACGTTATAGAAACCTGCCAACTGCTAAGGGCCTCCGATGATCCTCATCAGGACAACAGGTTCAGAGTTTTCATCAATGACTTAAAACTCAAAAAAAAAATATTGTTAAAAATGTTTTCTTATCTCACTTGGTCACGATGTAGTTAAATATGAGTGACGAATCGATTCTTCTCTTAATTATCGATATATTATATTCCTGATTACGATACATATATAACAACTAACTGACTTTACGGGGTGACAAAGATAAGTTAGAATGGTGGGGGGGGGGGGGGGGGGTTCCAATGATTCGGATTAGAAATCGGACAAAGAGTACAAAATCTCAGATTCCAAGAAAAGTTCCGATATTTTCAACTCCCCCCCCCCTCCCATTCCGATAAAATGTCCTATTAATGAGCATAAAAGGAACAAAACATATTAACATGTTCACAAGTGAAGAAAATAACAACAGCCATACTAAAAATAAACAATAATAAATCCATGCTGTATACGATGCTGTTTCCTGTATCTCTATGCTATAGAATTGTTTTTTCTTGCTGGTAGACAGCGGTAATGCAAAGGAAATGCTGCCATATATTTTACCCGGTAGAATTGAAGGAAATGACACGAAATAAAGCATTTATCACAGAAGCGCAAATAGGTATTTTTATAATCTTTATGTGAACTGCCCAACGACAAACCCCCCCCCCCTCACCCTCCCCCCTCTTCGACTCAAATTTGAAATTTCATGCGCGACGCTATAAAAAAATTAGTATTAAAGGATTACTTTACGTCATAAATGTCGTCTGCTGTTCGGCGGTTCCGTTTTACGACGCCGCATTAAACGTCAGTTCCACGTGCAATGTCGGCGTGTATGTCACAGATAGTCTCAGGCCAGGAGATAATGTCACAGGAACCTGGTTTACGTCTATCACGGGGTAAGGGTCTGGGATGCCAGGAAATAAAGACAAAAAAAAAAATTCCTCCATAGTCGGAATCAATTCGTTGTTATATATTAGAATATAACTAGCTTTTTTTTTTTTAATACCCGGCGTTGCCCGGGAATTTGAAGTGCCATTTGACAATTAATGCGATCAGTAAATAGAAAACTATTCTCATTTCCAAAAGTATAGTATCGTGTAGAATTGACGAAAACAAGAGCGCCGCAGGGTGGAATATCAATCCCCCCCCTCCATATGAAATAGTATGTTTGTATAAATAAGTTAGTCGACAATGGGAGTTACGGCTATGTAACGCACACCCACACACACACACACTGGTGTTTAACAAAGTCGGTAATTTAAAAAAAAAACTCTTCATTATGTGAAGGTACACACGAATGAATGGATGAAAACGATAATCCCAACTGTTAGCAGTGTCGTCATGGCAAGACATTATATGAAGACACACACAATAGTCAGACTAAAGTCCCAACTGTTAGCAGTGTCGTCCTGGCAAGACATTATATGAAGCCATACACAAACATACACACAAAATAGTAAAAATCTTAAGCTGCACTACATTCAAACACACACACACACACACATCCACACACATACACTTTCCTACTACATGCATGTCGATGGTATCGTTGTTCAGTCCACGTGACAGACTGATATAGTCCAGGAATCATGTCAATCTTACAAAAAAACAGAGAAATACATAAATTGTTCATACAAACAAAAGGTCTACAAAAGTACGACAGCAAACAATCAACGATGTATCGGCATACAAATATCAATGTAAAAAGCGTGATGTGTATGTAAGAGTTTAAAAAGTGTATAGTCCATGTATTGGTATACAAATATCAATGTAAAAAGCGTGATGTGCATGTAAGAGTTTAAAAAGTGTATAGTCCATGTATTGGTATACAAATATCAATGTAAAAAGCGTGATGTGCATGTAAGAGTTTAAAAAGTGTTTAGTCCATGTATCGGCATACAAATATCAATGTAAAAAGCGTTCATTGAAGTATATGTAAGAGTTTAAAAAGTGTATCCATGAAGCGATATCACAAAACTTATAACGGAAGTATTAAAAGAAAAAAAAATATTTTTTAAAATACATCTTTCAATGAAAGAACAAAACAATCTAGATCTATTATATGGTAGGTATTTTTCTAATATCTAAATTAGATCTAGATCAGAAAAGTTACGAGATGTGAAATTAAATTAACCTAATTGGCAACTGATAATTGCTGATAATCGGTCCTGATGTTTGTGGGGCATGATGTTATTTTAGCGTTTTCCTTTATTTAAAAAAAAATCGGGGATTTATCTGGAGGTCAATTTGTCAAGCCGGCTGTTTTCGTTTTCTTGTTTCAATAAATGAATAGAACTGGAGGTTTTATTTACGCATGGTCACGCTTCATATTAGCCTTGCCCTCGCTAACCCGCCTCCCACCACCAATAGTGGGCGAGAGAGAGTGTGTGTAATTGCGTCACGCTTATCGTTAACACCCCCCTCACACACACACACACTCACAGAAAGTCTCTGGTACCGAGGCTCACCCGCGGGTCTCTGGAGGGTTTCAAATGATGTTAAACAAAAACATTGCTCGTTACGAGCTGGTCGAATGCCGGTAACCTGGGAGATAGGTAAATCTTTTGAAGCTGTGTATATTTTCCACTGTCTGATCTCTAGGGGGTCCTAATGGCGAGCCACAACGCTTACACACCCCCACCCCCACCACCCATCCCACCCCCGTCCGATTACTCTTCTTGTTAATGCAAAAGAAAGGGAAAGTATCGCTATAAATGATAAACGATTTCATTCGTAAATCGTACACAAAAACATAGCACAAGTATTAACACAATGATTCACGCAGACATATGTAGCGACATTATTTCTACCGTACTATTTAGTACACATATTCGGTAAACATATTTAGTACACATATTCGGTAAAGATATTTAGTACACATATTCGCTACACATATTCGGTACACATATTCGGTACACATATTAGGTACACATATTCGGTACACATATTGCGTGCACATATTCGGTACACATATTTAGTACACATATTCGGTACACATATTTGGTACACATATTCGGTACACATATTCGGTACACATATTAGGTACACATATTCGGTACACATATTGCGTGCACATATTCGGTACACATATTTAGTACACATATTCGGTACACATATTTGGTACACATATTCGGTACACATATTCGGTACACATATTAGGTACACATATTCGGTACACATATTGCGTGCACATATTCGGTACACATATTTAGTACACATATTCGGTACACATATTTGGTACACATATTTAGTACACATATTCGCTACACATATTCGGTACACATATTCGGTACACATATTAGGTACACATATTCGGTACACATATTGCGTGCACATATTCGGTACACATATTCGGTACACATATTTAGTACAATATTCGGTACACATATTTAGTACACATATTCGGTACACATATTTAGTACACATATTTGGTACACATATTTAGTACACATATTTAGTACACATATTTAGTACACATATTCGGTACACATATTTAGTACACATATTCGGTACACATATTCGGTACACATATTCGGTACACATATTTAGTACACATATTTAGTACACATATTTAGTACACATATTTAGTACACATATTTAGTACACATATTTAGTACACATATTCGGTACACATATTTAGTACACATATTCGGTACACATATTTAGTACACATATTTAGTACTCATATTCGGTACACATATTTAGTACACATATTCGGTACACATATTTAGTACAATATTCGGTACACATATTTAGTACACATATTCGGTACACATATTTAGTACACATATTCGGTACACATATTCGGTACACATATTTAGTATACATATTTAGTACACATATTCGGTACACATATTTAGTACACATATTCGGTACACATATTTAGTACAATATTCGGTACACATCTTTAGTACACATATTCGGTACACATATTTAGTACACATATTCGGTACACATATTCGGTACACATATTTAGTACACATATTCAGTACACATATTTAGTACACATATTAGGTACACATATTTAGTACAATATTCGGTACACATCTTTAGTACACATATTCGGTACACATATTTAGTACACATATTCGGTACACATATTCGGTACACATATTTAGTACACATATTCAGTACACATATTTAGTACACATATTAGGTACACATATTTAGTACACATATAAGGCCCAACGATAAGGGGGGAAAAAAGTCACGCATTTTGTTTTGTGAGGGCACAGCCCTTAACATTTTGTGAGAATGAAGCCCCCCCCCTCTTCCCAAGTTGTTACCTAGCCATTGTCAGATACATTACTCAGTACAATAGTATAGCCCAGTATTAACAGTACACGGTGAACGTAAAAGACGTATAGAAATACATATAATTACAATAGAATCAACTAATTATCCCAAAATGTATATCTTCCATTGTCTAACTACATGTATTTCAAAACATCACTAATATCCAGTTTACCCCGGGGGCTGGTCACGCTTGAGATCAATGAGGGACTTATGTCAGTTTTATTTCGCATAGTAGAAAAACACTTAAAAAACATTAAATTTCACACCTGGATGGTTAGGGAAGGTCAGGTGTTCAAATATACAATCGTGAATCTGAGGACCAAAAAATATTACAAATGATAGAAAGTCAACTAAAAGGACGATATTATGTATATTATATATTTAATTACTGTGCCTGTAAAAACCTTTGTATAGAGTTATATCCCCTTAGGCTTGATCGGTAGGCTGTGTTGTTTTTAGTTTCGGGCAGATCCGATTTTTTCATGATTGTATTTTAAATAAGTATACTGTTGTATTAATTCTTTACTTTCGATTTAACACAGAACCCAAATCGCTATTATTTTATTATATTTACATACATATATATATATATATATATATATATATATATATATATATATATATATATACGTATTTTTTAAAAGAACAAGTCTTTACGTTAAAAAAAATGCCAACCGTCATTAATACAATGTCGAAGGTTTTTGGCTTTTTTTTTTAACGATTGCTGTAACGAGATGCGTCAATGATTCACTGAACTTCAATGATTGGAGTGGAATCAATGAACACACGGGACACAGTTCACTGTACTGACCGCTGTACCGAGATGATGTACCTGAGTTGTCAGTTTAATTTACAGGCAGCACATCGCCTGAACTAATCGGCCATGACCAAATGATAAACTGCACGGATCGATACTCCTATAAGGTTTCAACTCCCCACATCCCCCGGTTCAGTCCTTTCCACGTCTCTGACAGCGCCCTCTTTCCTTCCATCACCCGCCTCGATTCAGTGTCTTACCTCTCCTTCTCCCTCCCACCCTCCACCCTCATCTCCCCCTTGTATCACTCTCTCTCTCTTTCCCACTCCCTAGGAGACAATTCAACAATTTATAGAGATAACGTTATCAGAGACATTTGTATAAGACATTTGTATAAGACATTTGTAGAAGACATGTGTAGAAGACATGTGTAGAAGACATGTGTAGAAGACATTTGTATAAGACATTTGTATAAGACATTTATAGGAGACATTTGTAGAAGACATTTGTATAAGACATTTGTAGAAGACATTTGTAGAAGACATTTGTAGGAGACATGTAAAGAAGACATTTGTAGAAGACATTTGTAGAAGACATTTGTAGAAGACATTTGTAGAAGACATTTGTATAAGACATTTGTAGGAGACATTTGTAGAAGACATTTGTAGAAGACATGTGTAGAAGACATTTGTAGAAGACATGTGTAGAAGACATTTGTAGAAGACATTTGTAGAAGACATTTCTAGAAGACATTTGTAGGAGACATTTGTAGAAGACATTTGTAGAAGACATTTGTAAAAGACATTTGTAGGAGACATTTGTAGGAGACATTTGTAGAAGACTTTTGTAGAAGACATTTGTAGGAGACATGTGTAGAAGACATTTGTAGAAGACATTTGTAGAAGACATTTGTAGGAGACATTTGTAGAAGACATTTGTAGAAGACATTTGTAGAAGACATTTGTAGAAGACATTTGTAGAAGACATGTGTAGGAGACATTTGTAGAAGACATTTGTAGAAGACATTTGTAGAAGACATGTGTAGAAGACATTTGTAGGTGACATGTGTAGAAGACATGTGTGGAAGACATATGTAGAAGACATTTGTAGAAGACATTTGTAGAAGACATTTGTAGAAGACATATGTAGAAGACATGTGTAGAAGACATGTGTAGAAGACATTTGTAGAAGACAATTGTAGAAGACATTTGTAGAAGATATGTGTAGAAGACATTTGTAGAAGACATTTGTAGAAGACATGTGTTGAAGACATTTGTAGAAGACATGTGTAGAAGACATGTGTAGAAGACATGTGTAGAAGACATTTGTAGAAGACATGTGTAGAAGACATTTGTAGAAGACATGTGTAGAAGAAATTTGTAGAAGACATGTGTAGGAGACATTTGTAGAAGACATTTGTAGAAGACATTTGTAGAAGACATGTGTAGAAGACATTTGTAGAAGACATTTGTAGAAGACATTTGTAGAAGACATTTGTAGAAGACATGTGTAGAAGACATTTGTAGAAGACATGTGTAGAAGACATGTGTAGAAGACATTTGTAGAAGACATATGTAGAAGACATTTGTAGAAGACATGTGTAGAAGACATTTGTAGAAGACATGTGTAGAAGACATGTGTAGAAGACATGTGTAGAAGACATTTGTAGAAGACATTTGTAGAAGACATTTGTAGAAGACATGTGTAGAAGACATGTGTAAAAGACATTTGTAGAAGACATGTGTAGAAGACATTTGTAGAAGACATGTGTAGAAGACATGTGTAGAAGACATTTGTAGAAGACATTTGTAGAAAACATTTGTAGAAGACATGTGTAGAAGACATTTGTAGAAGACATGTGTAGAAGACATGTGTAGAAGACATGTGTAGAAGACATGTGTAGAAGACATTTGTAGAAGACATGTGTAGAAGACATTTGTAGAAGACATGTGTAGAAGACATGTGTAGAAGACATGTGTAGAAGACATTTGTATAAGACATTTGTATAAGACATTTATAGGAGACATTTGTAGAAGACATTTGTATAAGACATTTGTAGAAGACATTTGTAGAAGACATTTGTAGGAGACATGTAAAGAAGACATTTGTAGAAGACATTTGTAGAAGACATTTGTAGAAGACATTTGTAGAAGACATTTGTAGGAGACATTTGTAGAAGACATTTGTAGAAGACATGTGTAGAAGACATTTGTAGAAGACATGTGTAGAAGACATTTGTAGAAGACATTTGTAGAAGACATTTCTAGAAGACATTTGTAGGAGACATTTGTAGAAGACTTTTGTAGAAGACATTTGTAGGAGACATGTGTAGAAGACATTTGTAGAAGACATTTGTAGAAGACATTTGTAGGAGACATTTGTAGAAGACATTTGTAGAAGACATTTGTAGAAGACATTTATAGAAGACATTTGTAGAAGACATGTGTAGGAGACATTTGTAGAAGACATTTGTAGAAGACATTTGTAGAAGACATTTGTAGAAGACATGTGTAGAAGACATTTGTAGGTGACATGTGTAGAAGACATGTGTGGAAGACATATGTAGAAGACATTTGTAGAAGACATTTGTAGAAGACATGTGTAGAAGACATATGTAGAAGACATGTGTAGAAGACATGTGTAGAAGACATTTGTAGAAGACAATTGTAGAAGACATTTGTAGAAGATATGTGTAGAAGACATTTGTAGAAGACATTTGTAGAAGACATGTGTTGAAGACATTTGTAGAAGACATGTGTAGAAGACATGTGTAGAAGACATTTGTAGAAGACATTTGTAGAAGACATTTGTAGAAGACATTTGTAGAAGACATGTGTAGAAGACATTTGTAGAAGACATTTGTTGAAGACATGTGTAGAAGACATATGTAGAAGACATTTGTAGAAGACATTTGTAGGAGACATGTGTAGAAGACATGTGTAGAAGACATGTGTAGAAGACATGTGTAGAAAACATTTGTAGAAGACATGTGTAGAAGACATGTGTAGAGGACATTTGTAGAAGACACATGTAGAAGACATGTGTAGAAGACATGTGTAAAAGACATTTGTAGAAGACATGTGTAGAAGACATTTGTAGAAGACATGTGTAGAAGACATTTGTAGAAGACATTTGTAGAAGACATTTGTAGAAGACATGTGTAGAAGACATTTGTAGAAGACATTTGTAGAAAACATTTGTAGAAGACATGTGTAGAAGACATTTGTAGAAGACATGTGTAGAAGACATGTGTAGAAGACATGTGTAGAAGACATGTGTAGAAGACATTTGTAGAAGACATGTGTAGAAGACATTTGTAGAAGACATGTGTAGAAGACATGTGTAGAAGACATTTGTAGAAGACATTTGTAGAAAACATTTGTAGAAGACATGTGTAGAAGACATTTGTAGAAGACATGTGTAGAAGATATGTGTAGAAGACATTTGTAGAAGACATTTGTAGAAGACATTTGTAGAAGACATTTGTAGAAGACATGTGTAGAAGACATTTGTAGAAGACATTTGTAGAAGACATTTGTAGAAGACATGTGTAGAAGACATTTGTAGAAGACATTTAATTGAATACCATAGATCAGTGATTCTTAACCTTTTTCACGACGGAAAGATGCAAAGTTATGTTCGCGTGTACCACTCACAGATCAGTTCACGAACAGATCTACCTATTTTCATACTGGAATATGCTTTTACCTTTCTAATGCGATACTTTGGCGATGGGTCACGCAAAAAAAAAAACTGGCGACTTTCTACAAAGTATTGGTTTTTTTAAGCGAAAATTACTTGTCGCTGCGTACCCTTGCAGAACATTTCCAGAACCGCTAGGGGTACGCGTACCACCGGTTTATAACCACGACCATAGATCATCTCCTTCGATTAGAGAAAATGGTGAAAATTTCGGAGGACATAAGTAGCGCAAAACTAAAATAAAATGTAGCACAAAGTAGCTTTCACATATTGAACTTCTTAAACTTAAAAAAAAAACTAGAATTTTGTGATTAGAATATGTTTTTGTAGCGCATAGCGTCAAAAAAAAAGCGAAATTCAGCAACACTGCAAGAGATTTAACTTCTTTCAGTCTGTGAAAGTGTGTGAGTCGAACAATGTGTAGGAGTAGGGAGTAGGATGACACATCTGAATTTAATTCAACCTTTTCACGGTCGCCGCCAACGGATACTTGGGAGGGGGGCTGGACAGTGGCCAGTGTTTAAAGGAATTTCATCCTCCCCCGCCCCCATCCGGGATATAAAAAAAAAAGAACAGCCACTAATTTACTTGGACAGGGTAAGTGGACGTCATGTCAACAGACTGCCCCACCCCCCTAACCGGCTTGATGGTCCGGCATCTATTATCACGTGCCAGATTCCAGGGGAGATAATCTCTGGACTCGGTCAACCTTTCAACGTTGACCTTTAGTGCATCGTTTACTTGAACATGAATGTGTGTGTGAGAGAGAGTGTTTGTGTGTTTGAATGGGATATGCCATATGTGTGTGTGTTTGTATGGGATATGCCGTGTGTGTATGTGTCTGTGTGTGTGTGTGAAAGAATGAGAGATGAACATATAGATAGATACAAGATACCTATGTCTATTGATGCTATTTTATGTTAATGTGTGTGCTTTATGTATAATGTAGTTTACGTATAATTTGATGTATGTATAATGTAGTTTACGTATAATTTGATGTATGAATAATGTAGTTTACGTATATCCTAAAAGTTTATAAAAGGAACCGTCTAAAACATGTTTTTATCCCGACAGACACAGCTAGACAGACATAGGTTGTGGACTTGTGGCGCAGTGTACTTTTTCTAAAAAAAAAAGGTACGGAACTCCTATTTATGTCCCGTCGTGTGATAAAGAAATAACATTGAAAATATATAGTGCAGTGAACTAAATTTTTTGAATACGGAAAAGAAAATGTGCCGGGACGACGGAACAAAAGCGCTGGGGACAGGTAATCGGTACCTGGAGCATGGTTCACTGGGGTCAACATATGGGCACCTAGCCCTCGGCCCTCTGGAAATAGATGGACACTGAACTTGGAAATTATTAATCTATGGGAGCCTCCGAATGGGGGGGGGGATCATTGGTTTATTTCGCCCTTGCCAAACATTTTCTGTGATGACCGATAAGTTTTTTTAGCGACGTTATTAAAGTTGGTCATTCATCTGGTCAGCGCGTAACAAGCCTAATAATAAAAATGACAAAAAGTAAATTAGTTGTAAATAAAGGCCTGTGGCGCAACTAGGTTGGTCAAATAGATACTACGCCAGCTGCAATACTTAACAAAGGTATGTAATAACAGTATTAATAAATGTTCATTATTGTGAAGATTATTTTTTATAAAAGCTATTAATTTTTGTTGAACCCTTGTATATAGCACACATATTGTGGACATATTATGACATATATTGTGTTTGTATAACAGTTTTTTTAATGATGAAATGAGACATTCATATACAAGTAATAACTTTCGTATCTACATTATTGGATAATAAAACAAAAAAAAAATGGTCTTCAAAGTGTCTTTACAGAAGATGAAAACATGTCGCAACTTTTTTTTAATTACCTTCAGAGTGAATGGCCACGCCGCCCACGCATGGGATCATTGGCTGACTTATTCCAGTTTTATCATATTTTATAGATAAAGTAAAAACAAAAAATTCTGAAATAATTAACATAAATGAATGGACTCAATTCCTATTTTGGGTCATCGCTAAACAAAACCAATAGACGCAAGTGGGCCAATGAGCCGCATCCTGTGACCGTTGCTTTCAGAGTTGGGGGAAGTTGGAGGGCGTTGCGCTAGTTCAAACAGTAAAACTGTAGCCCTCGGGTCAAGCGTACCGCTCCTTCACATCTATGACGTTTACAATTAATATATTTTAGCTCATTTAAACACTATCTTCTTGGTTCGGCCATTATATTAGCTCATTTAAACACTGGGTCATTCCATGTCAACTCAACCAGTTTTTTGACAATTGTTCACCCGATCCTCTCAGATCTTTCTGAAATTTTAATGTGGTACATTCAAAGTTGAGTGATTCCTGAAAATTTCAGGCCATTTGATCAAAAACTTTCCGAGATATGAGTTCGCGTGACATTTACATATTCGCGATATTTGAACGTGAATATTTCAAAAACTAAAAGAGGTATCAAGCTGTAATTTTCAGTATTTACTCATTGTTTTATTTTGAGTTGAATGATGTATTTATCTCAAGTGTAGCTTGCACACAGAATGCCCTAAGAAATTCCAAACATTGCACTTCAGACAGTTTTCATCAATATTTGACCCGGTATAGCCAAGAACCTATAAGACATGAAATGATGTTTGTTATACAATTAGTAAGTACCATATATGTGTTTATTATTTTGATAGAGAATTCCTGTTAATCAATAATAGTGTACTCGTGGTGGGCCCCTTTAAGCATCATGGTCGTCCATTTTTGCACGAATTGCGACCCCCAGATGACCATGTGGACAGTAATTCACACTTTTCATATTTTACACACTTGTTAACCTTGGCAAGTACTAGCTATAATGAAAATTATTTCATGTTGGTGTCTTAACCCTTTCTTGGTGAAATATCTGCATGAAATCTGCAGGAATCACTCAACTTTGAATGTACCACAATCCATAAAAATTTCAGGAAGATTTGAGAGGGTCGGGTGAAAACCACTGGTTGAGTTGACATGGAATGACCCCACTACCTTTTAGGTCCGGCCATTATTTTAGCTCATTTAAACACTATCTTCTAGGTCCGGCCATTATATTATCTCATTTAAACACTATCTTCTAGGTCCGGCCATTATATTAGCTCATTTAAACACTATCTTCTAGGTCCGGCCATTATATTAGCTCATTTAAACACTATCTTCTAGGTCCGGCCATTATTTTAGCTCATTTAAACACTATCTTCTAGGTCCGGCCATTATATTAGCTCATTTAAACAGTATCTTCTAGGTCCGGCCATTATATTAGCTCATTTAAACACTATCTTCTAGGTCCGGCCATTATATTAGCTCATTTAAACACTATCTTCTTGGTTCGGCCATTATATAAGCTCATTTAAACACTATCTTCTTAGGGTTTACAAAGTTCGCCCACACTGCCCAACCCTTTGCCGCCAGATTCACATAATTTCGCTTAGAAAGGCGTGGTACTGTAACATTTGAATTTATCTTCATCTGACCCAACATATCTGTTGAGCTTAATGGAATTTTTACATTTTTTTTCTTTATAATTTTGAATCGTATTGGTTTTTAACGCCTATTATCAAAACAGTATTGAAAAAAAATTCCACAATTTATAAAAAGTATAATTTCACGCCGTGACCATTTTTTTTTTCAAAATGAAAACAAAACCATTAAACTAAAGACCTGCAACGATATTTGTACGCATTGCAACAAAATGTAATTTGCACATGTTCGTTTCACTTATTATTCATTGCGCATCAACAGTTCAACAAAACCACCCGCCAACATATTTTTGGACTAAATTTCAACATTAGCACCGCCCAGCTTGAACTGGCAATCAAGGCGCGTAACTCTAGAGCTTCTGGACACCAGACGACAACATGAATATTTCATGGGGAAGCACGCGCCTTTTTAATTTTTTTTTTCTTCTCGTTTCTAAATCCACGTTTTTTAGCAGTCAAAAAAAAAACAACAACTCAGTAACTGGCGCCGAAAGGACCAAGTCACTTTGTTGTGATTGAATTTCAAATGACCACTTGGATGAATGACCTGGTATGTATTAACCACTTTCTATCGGCGTCACTTCGCAGCCAACGGAATTAAAGGTGATCTGGGAGATGAAATAAACACACACACACACACACACAAACACACACACACACACATAAAAACCTTGACAGTTCTATATTTCAGAGAATAAACGAAATGTTTACCGTCTAATTGACCTGTTGACCTTCATGTCCGATTGTTAAGTTATCTCTTAAACTAATGCCTTCGTGGGAGCAAAGGACACAGAGGCACCAAAAAAAAAAACAGACCATAAACCAGACCACCTTACAAAAAAGACTACGCTACTAGCTTTCATCAGTTTGGCCATTGTCTTAGTCTCACTGGTCTGGTCAGTGGCGTAGTGAGCTTAACTCGAGGTCGGGGCATGATGCCCCACTTACCCACCCCCCCTCCACAAAGCTATGGGAATGACCACACTGCCTGGTTGATCAAACAATTCGGTACTATTTGTCATTTAGATTAATTGGAACATCTGAGTAAATGAAGTTCTCACCTAGAGTAAGATAACTAGATATATCAATAAATAGACAGATAGGGACCGACAGACAGACAGACAGACAGAAAAAAAGACTGATGGTAGGTAATTAGATACATAGAGAGATAGATGAACAGAAAGAAAGGTGGGAAAATATATGCATGGTCGGACGGACGGGTGGATGAGTGGATGTGTCGGTAGGTGGGTGGTTGAGTGAGTGAGTGGATGGGTGGATTTAACTGATGCATTACTAACTCAAAATGTAAAACATAATTTTAAAGTAACTTGGACTGGTCAAAATTGATAATATGTTTGAACTTGCAAACTTAGTAAAAAAAAAAAAATGGAAAAAGGAAAAATATGGTATCTCTTAAGCGAAACAGCCAAAATCAAGAGATAAATAAATAATTGGTTGGATAGACATAGAACAAGGTAAACAGAAGACAACATGTCAGAACTTCACATGTCAGAACTTCACATGTCAGAACTTCAGTTTGCTGTCGGATATGGCCTCTCTAAATGACGAGAGCTGCAGACAACAGACAATGAGACATATCTAATATACGTCCACTAAAGTCCACTTGGCTAATAAGAAACTTTCAAGCAACTATAGGACTAAACTGACACAGCAACAACAAAAAAAAAAAACGGTGCGTGTATGGTGGGGTGGGGAGGAGGAGGGGGGGTCATTCAGAAGAGGGACAAAAGGAAACAAAATTTTCGAGTGGAATCTTCCCCTCGGTTCGTCTGGTGGAGGGAATACACCCCCTCCACACACATACACACAGACACAAATTCATCACAAGAGGTGAAATATGTACTGCCATGATAGTGATGTACTCCTGACAAGAAACACACACTCACACACACACTCACACATACACACACACATACAAACACACACACACACAATACCCTGTACCCACCGAGGACGACTAAAAAAAGTCAGTCCATCATCATTGTAAAGCTCAACTTGAGCCCGTGCACCTCCGCATCCATCCATCCATCCCCACCCCCCCCCCACCCCCACCACCCGGACTCCCGCTCCTCCATCTTGTTATAAAGACAGTTTGAAGCACTTCAATCTGGGTGCTGCCTAGACGGGAATCACTCGACGTCCGTGACTCAAGAGAAGCTCGTTATACCCATCCATTACACTTCACCGGGGCCTTGTTGGGGAAAATGTCTCTGGTTGAAATATATCCTGTATTAAACGCATATACAGTACGATTCCAGTTTAATTGAGATACCGCAGAGAACGTGTTGGGAACAGACCCGACTTTAATCCTTGGTTGAACAAATGTACAAATTAAACCTTTAAATCATAAAACTCATATACGGTAAAGATTTGTATGTTTAATTGGGACTGCCGCCTAGCCTTAATTGGGATATAAAGCTCGGGTACAGCTAGTTCAATTACGCGTAAGATTGGCTCGTATTTACAAAATTACGCGTACCAGGGAAATATACCGGCTTACACTCACGGCTAGAGGTGATAATTGTTTCAGGATTTAACGAATGAACTAATTTGTGTCGTATGTCGTCAGTAACTGTGACAACCGGCCATCGAGCTAGTCTAATTGGTCAGCTGCATTCTAAATAGGCCTCGGTGCCGAACTCAAAAGACGGCACATTGCAAATTGGCGCGAATTTTTACCTGTATATGTATACTAAAATGATCCTTTTGAACTGATTGCAAAAATAATAGTTGAAATCCTGGTCATACTAGCTGTTCAGTCGTAAATAAGAATCTTTGGCTTGAGTCTAGTCGTCGATTTGCAGAGCGCAAGAAAGTAACTCGCGCTCCAGAAAATATTTGGACAACACTGTACGGTTTACGCTGTTTTAACAATACCCGCTTGTCGGATGAGATTACTCTTTGGTAAATGGTTCAATAACATGAAGCAATAAAAATGAAATGCATTGTGCAACGCGTATTTTAAATACGTTATAAATCGTAATTACAATACGAACGTTAGCGATCGATATACAGTGTAAGATCATATTGAACAAAACAGTTGAAATCCTGCAACGCTGCCAGTCGAAAAAAAAAATTATTCCTAAGCTAGGCTGGGAAAACTGCTTATTTGGCAACACTGTGGTTTCCTTACACCCCCTGCTCGTCGTGAGCTTTTATGGTCCAATGCGTCTGTGGTTTATACATACAAATAATGAGTCAATTGGAAGGTAAGTAAATGTTAAAATTTTTAAACTCAAATGGGAAAAGCATGATCAGTTGATCAGCGTTATGGCGGATATATGGCCGCTCTCATTTACCAGCACAAAAAAAAAGTATTAGCTGTGCAATTTGAAAGAAATTCAAATTTTCGTGCGCAAAAACATAGCGGTATATAGTCCGATATTTGTGCGCTCTGTTGTAATGTCTGTGTGCGCTCTATGTCAGCTGTGTGCGAGTACAAAGCTCACAGCTTTAGGGCATGGGGGAAACACTGGTGACCTGGACCCCAGGACAAGTACCTATGACCTTGAAAGTGAATGGGGCCCCGTGTGCCCACATAAGAAAAGGAAAATAAATTGAGGCTTTCTTTTCCGGCTTGAAGATAATCCATAATCATGTTACGTAATATGCATGGGGGCACCGCACGCCTTTGATACGTGACGTTACCCAAGCTTGTATACGTCACGCTTTTGATGATAAGTGCGTCAGTGTACGAGAATATATACGTCAAGGTGTAACTGTAAACGAAAAGCTAACCTTAATTTTTAAAAAATGTCTAAGTCTGATGACTTTGTTCGATATTCAACACTCGACTTATTGGCTGCAATCAATACACATAGAATAAAACATTTCTAATGAAATAATAAACACTGGTGACCTATATTAGCGAAAAAAAAAAATCAACTTTTGATTGACGGGAATCTTAGGCTTACCCATTATACCCCTCCCCATCCCCCTCCCCCCCCCCGACCCCCGGCTCCTATCTCTCTCTGTTCCCGTGATTCCCTTTGGTATGGTCGTCAGGTTAAGACGTTTGCACTTAATCATAAAATGTAGGTTGATCTGAAACACCGTCAGGGGAGAGAACAACACACACACCCACACCCACTTACATACATACTGCGTCACACAAGGGCACTAACCTCCTCAGTGACAGCTGATAGAAAGTTGCCCGGCAGTAATTCATAATGGACCCGGGCGTTGCCATCCCCTCAAGACGCAGACACTTTAAAAAAAAAGAAATCTAACCGGATGGAGACGAAACATCGGTTACTCTACGGACTTGTCGGGCCCTGGGAGTAAATTTCCACGTGCGCTTCACGTCTGATTGGAAGAGAGATCGCACCGGAGTCTGAAATGTGGAGTCCCTGAAGACCACCTCTATCGTGTCGGCCACATGGTGTAGCCGTAGCATTACAGACGGACAGTTCCTTCCCTGCTTACACTGCACATGTCTAGAAGTTTGGGGTATCCGTACAGCTTTAAAAGCAGACGACATGACTAGCATACGAAATTCTCAAAAAGGCGGGAAGTTTTTTTTTTTTTTACAGTTTTGACCGTTGATAAGATTTACTTACTATATTAATTATTTATTGATCCAGTGACTTAAACGAAAAGACACACAAACTAAAATTTCTAGTAGCATTCGTTTTTATTAGGAAAAAAAATTCCGTCAATGCCTGAAACAAAATTTACTTGTTTGGAAGACTCTCAATACCAGAACATTTTCTTTCATTTAGAACTCAAAGATCAATAGCTCGGTGGCGCATGGGGTTGTGAATATGAATAACGTTGAGCAGATTACGGGTTTGGGCCCAATTGATTCCATTCACTTATGTCCATCGTGATGCCTCCATGGGCATTCCAGGTTCTACTACGGTGAGAATGTAAAAAAAAACCTTCCTACAAGAAAGTATAGGAGCAAGAAACAAACATTTCTTCATACTATAGGGACTACAACGGACTACAACAGTGAATGAAGCCAAGCATACTAATGATTGCACCAAGTCAACCATTTTCAACGATTCACGTCTCACATTGATTAAAAACAAAGATTTCGCCTAACGTTCAAATGACACTGATACTGTGTCTCAAAGCGAAACAAAGTTTGGTTATATAAAAAAAAGGCTTGAACATTGTAAAAAAAAACACAAAGAGACATATGTTAGGTCGAAAACTGAAGTGTTTAGATAGGTATTTGTTATAATCACTTATATCCATTTTCTCTAAGTTTTCTTTATTTTTTGTAATCTTACATTTTGCACCGAAGCTTAGAAAATCATTCGAATTTGTGAAACAGGATAGCATAACGTGCCGGTCTGTTCGATCTGTATCTATCAGCCGCTAAAATAAAATCGATGTCACGAATGAATCATGTTTGTTTGTTTGTTTGATTGTTTTAAAAATAAATAAAAATAAAATGGGACAACAGTCACAACACAATAGTGCCATTTTGTTAGATTTGTCTGTCTGAGAGCCTGCGGCAAGTAAACAAAAAACTGCAGGTGCGTTAAGTCTGACATTTGTGCCTGCAAATCTGACAACTATCTGGCCACTGTGACGGTTTATCTTTCTTCGGCTCCCAGGATTTACGTCAGATGAGAAGGAGGGTGGGGTGGGCCCGGGGGTATAGATACTAGACGGCTCTGTCTTTTATCACATAGACCAGGGGCAGGCTACTCCAGTTACACTTGAAATTACAAACCGCCATATCTACCACAATGTGGCCAGACAAGAGGGCGAACAATCGCCAAAATGTAACACCAGAAAGTCGGCACAGGGAGAAATGAAACGGGTCTTTGGATTAAAAGTTTTTTTTTTTGGACAGAGATTTTTGTTTGAAAATTCGATCTTCTTAATGAAGTATTATGTTTTCACACTTTGAAAGTATTGCTTACAGTTACAAGTAAAGGATCACATTTTAAATTCCCGCTTTATGTGACAGGCTATGTCCCTATCGTTCTTGATATGATGCGACGCACACACTTTTGAGAAGAAGAAATGCTACATGAAAGCAAACATGTAAATCGGAATTTAAAAAATGTAAAAAATAAATGTAAAAATAAAATAAAATAATAACCTGGTTAAAAATTACAAATTATAGTGATAAAGAAAAAGCTTGAACGCAAAATACATTTTTAATTATTTCATTTGTTTCTGCCGACCTTGCCATACTTTTTAGTGTCACGTGAGTTATCTTATTTTAATTTTTTTGTGCATGTTTAATACAAATTGTTGTACATAGTGTGATAACGAAAGACTAAAAAAATCTGTTGTTTTTCTCATAATTTATGTTAATAAAGAATGTCACTTGCTAGACTTGTTATTTTGACCATCTATAATTAATCCAACATCTATGTAGGGACAGTATCTTACCGACCAGACGGGTGGTCGTGCGGTGTAGAGCGCTCGCACAGTCGACCGGAGAGTCCTGGGTTCGAAACCTCAGATATTTTCTAATGTTGTCCATCTTCGGGGTGAGCGGGCATTGATAGATTAAATGATTACTAGAAATACCTCTAGATAGAGACATGCATCTGTTTATATATATATATATATATATATATATATATATATATATATATATATAGAATGAAAGACAAAGACATATATTTACATATATAGCAGGACTTAAATATAGACAGAGGCGTCACAGAGATATATATAGACTTTTTAAGTGCTAAGTTGGTAGGTCGACAAGCAAACATATTGAAACATACAGTTAAAACAGAGCTAGGTATAAAATTAGACCGACACACAAACATATAAATTTCGTTAAACGTTGCTATATTCCGAATACAATCGGATAATGCATATTTATGGACAGCCATCTTTGTTATTGTTTTATGCCTCCCTACTATTGGCTCGCACGATTCTTCTAAAGAACAATTTCCCATTTCGTGATGTCACCCTATGGCCAAGCGGAAATAAACTATAGCTGCGTGGCATTTCCGCTTAGAGGGGGGATAACTTGTGATTACCAAGAGAAGATAACCGTAGGGTTTTTGTTTTTAAAAGGATAAATAGCAATCGTTGGAGAGGGGAAAAAAAGAGAATTAGGTGTATTTTTTTAGTAAGATAACAGTATGTTAAATAGATAGGTAAATAGAAAAGAAAGATGGCGGGGATGGCGGATAGATGGGCAGGCAGGTGGAGCTAGAGAGGTGAGACATTGAGAGATGGTAGGATGGGCGAGTGTTTGGATGGATGAATGAGTGGATGGATGGGGTGGATATATGAATGACTGAGTGGTTGGGTGGATGGGTGGATATATGAATGACTGAGTGGATGGGTGGATATATGAATGGCTGAGTGGATGGATGGATGGGTGGATATATGGATGACTGAGTGGATGGGTGGATATATGGATGACTGAGTGGATGGGTGGATATGTGAATGACTGAGTGGATGGATATGAATGGCTGGATATATGGATGAATTAGTGGATATATGAATGACTGAGTTAATGTGTGGATATATGAATGACTGATTGGATGATGGGTGGATATAGATGGCTGAGTGGATGGATAGAAGCATAATTGGATGGATGGAAGGATAAGTGGATGGATTGGTGTATGAAAAGCTGTATATAAGGATTGGCGGGTAGGCGAGTAAATTAGTGAATGTGTGGTTGGATGGATGGATGAATCAGTGACTGGATAAAAGCATAAGAAGAGGGATTCACAGTTCAATGGATACATTATTAGATTGGCGGGTGGATACTCACTGGATACATGATTTAATGTATAGATAGACTAATGGATACATGGATTAATTCATGGATTTGCTGGTGGATAAATAGAATGACACATTTTGTGTCCCTGCAGACTGGTATGTAGTAAGTGCTAATAAGTGTGCCGTACAAAATGTACAGGTATTGATGATTGGATGAAAACCTAATAAAATTAGTACTAAGAATATACCAGTTACATGCACTAATGTATTGATAGATTTACTTAATTTGTATTAATGAATATTAAAAAAAAAGTATATAAGGTAATAAAGAAAGGAAACAGTAAGAAACTCAAGCAAATAATCTGAAAAAAAGAGATAAATAGATATTAGATGGATATAAAGATAGACAGACAGACAGACAGACAGACAGATAGATAGACAGACAGATAGATAGATAGATAGATAGATAGATAGATAGATAGACAGACAGACAGACAGACAGATAGGCAGGCAGACAGACAGACAGACAGACAGATAGACAGACAGATAGATAGATAGATAGATAGATAGATAGATAGATAGATAGATAGATAGATAGATAGATAGATAGATAGATAGATAGATAGATAGATAGATAGATAGATAGATAGATAGATAGATAGATAGATAGATAGATAGATAGATAGATAGATAGATAGATAGATAGATAGATAGATAGATAGATAGATAGATAGATACGGATAGATAGATAGAATAGAGTGAGGAAATTCAAGGTAATTTTTAATGTCTAGCTTTACTGGCCATTGCACTAAATGTTCCCAATCTAAGAGTATCTCATCCCGTGACTTCACACATAGATAGATAGATAGATAGATAGATAGATAGATAGATAGATAGATAGATAGAGTGCATGTCTGCTTTACTACAATTGTTCCAATCCAAGTACTCACCATACAAGTACCTAAGATTCTTTTTTTTTGTTATCTGCACATAGGACTTTGCTTACTATTTCTCAAGCACACCTTTTGAGCAGAGACCTCGCCCCCCCCCACCCCTACTCACCAAAACAACCTACGCCGCTGCATTTAAGAATAAGAAAATTAATGAAGAGCTTAATTACCTTATCTCCCCTCCTCCTCCCCTCCCCCTTTAATCCCCTTCACACACATTCCCTGGATGGGCAATAAGAGGTCACAGGACGTTACATTGGTGAGATCTCCGAGGCCATTTGAAATGCAATTTGTATCTGTCATTCCATGGAGACACAAGTCTATGTTCCATCGTTTCTCCCAAATCCTTATAAAGACATGCCCGGAGTGGACTGGGGAAAGTGAAGATGGTTGGAGGGGGGTTGTGGGCGCTGGGGCATCAAGATACGTTCATGGTGATCTCCTTGCAGACCACTTGTCTTAGCGGGATAAAAAAAAAAATATATATATATAGTGCAAGTGGTTTGGAGATGGCAAGTTAAAAAGCAGAAGGGAGGGGGGTGAGCCAAGGGGGGGGTCAAAAAATTACATGAGCCCACGGGAGCCAACAAGTGATTGTGTTGAAAGGACATTGTCTAATTCTCTCCCCTTTATTTTTTTCTGTAAGGATTCCTCTCCCTTCTTACTGAGATGTAAATTCCCCTCCCTTTGTTATTGCGATCGTTCTTTTTTTTTGTTTATATTTTCCCGCGTCCTTTTATTTTTTCTTCTCTCTTCCGCCAAGAGCAACGGGGAGATCATTAATATGTTCCTGGAGTCATTTGACTGATGTCCCCTGAAACGAGTTATTGGCTCTTGTTTGCCTAACTCGCAGAGACGAAATTGAAATAGAATTGGGGGATGGAGGGTGTGAGGGGGGATATAATATACAGGCTGTGAGGAAAGAGAAAATTGGCAAATTAACCTCGTGGAAACGATGTATGTTACGGAAATGACCATTCGATTATTCGAGTGACCACCTCGGTACATATTGAACAAAAGATCTGAAGATGCTTTCTGTTATCTTTTGTCCTATGACAGTGGTTCTCTTGAATTGTACGCTATGCGATCGACTTGAAAACTGTTTAGTTTTTGCGAACTTACTGAGAAGGAAGAACTACTATGAAAGAAAGGTGTTAAAAGCGTCATGAATTTTAATTGCAGACTTTCATCTTTTACTTTAACGATCAACAAAGTTTAAACATTTTTGCTATGTACAGATTCTCAAAATTGTGATTATAAATTAATTTTGTCGCGACCTAACTTCATTTCGTCCGCAACTGCCTTTATTTCGTCCGCAACCTGCCTTCATTTTCGTCCATACAACCTGCCTTCATTTCGTCAGAAAACCTGCCTTTATTTCGTCTGCAACCTCATTTCGTCCGCAACCTGCCTTCATTTCGTCAGAAACCTGCCTTTATTTCGTCTGCAGCCTGCCTTTATTTCGTCCGCGAACCAGCAGTGGGCTTTTGAATACCTATCGCCTTAACTAAAATGAATGAAGAACCTACATTGCTTGTCTCTGTATTAATACGTTAAGATTTATCGATTCAAAATTTCACATCAGTGACCAAACTGCACGATTTTAATTATAAATATCAAAGCAGGTAAAACGTGTTTTAGTTCTATGCAAAAGATGTTGTAAGATATTTGGAGGCCCTAAGCATAGACTTGGAGATGTTGGGGCCCTAGCAGTGCTCTCGGATTTAAGAAAAACCAGTGCCGGGAATGAAAAAAATTCTGCAGAGCCGGGGATAAATGTCTATGGTTTCATCCCCGGCGGGGATATATTAGCTAAAGCAGAGCCGGGGTGACAGTTCTTAGTGCCGGGGATATCCCCGGCATCCCCAACGATAAATCGAGCCCTGGGCCCTAGACAAAAGCACCTGTCAGACCTTTTGAAGCATCAGAGTTAATAGGAATTAATTCTTGCATTGGCCCCTTTGCAGTGGAGCTGTATACAATGTCTAGTTTGCATATCCATGAGAACGGCTCTTGTTCTATCCATCATGCACTGTGTGCAATAGTCATGGAGATACTACTGGGGACACAGATTAAGGATTACGGATTACAAAAAGTGAACGGCGAAAATCCCACATCCGAAAGCCATGACACATGTTACGCCTGTCAGGGATTACTGTTGCTTTGGTCAGTGCTCTATTCAGCGGGCACTTGATTTTTGGTTCGCCAACCAATTCTTGGCTAGTTCCATTTCATTGTGAATGTATTTGTTGAGGGAGTAATGGGTCAAGTGCACGCCTGGAGTTGTTCACTGGTCAACGGTTTCGTGTGTCAGATTGACCTCGTTTAATATCAGCGACAGATGACTTCACGTGTGGGCTATGAGGTTGTGCGTGGTTCTGTGGCATGTGTGTAGCTGTGTGGGGTTGTGTGTAGCTGTGTGTGGTGTGTGTAGCTGTGTGGTTGTGTGTAGCTGTGTGTGGTTGTGTGTAGCTGTGTGTGGACAGTGTGTAGCTGTGTGTGGTTGTGTGTAGCTGTGTGTGGTGTGCTTGAATTGGATGAGCACGTTAAAATTGGGTCTTTTTTATTTGTCCGACCTAATCAGAGATGCTCTTGGGTCTGTGACTTTTAATGACCTGTATATCTCAAAACTGACCTAACTTTATTCATTGGACCTACATATATTAGAACGAGATTTTGTGAGTTTAACGCTCGAGATTTGGTGGTGGAGTGAGCATGTGTGTTGAATCTTCGTGGGGAAGAGGGGGGGAAGAGGCTACTGGTTCAGAACCCTATCCACGCTAGTTATCTATTGTATCTGTGCTGACTAGACCCACCGTGTCGGGATGGGGGTGCAAGTTGACCATTGGTCAGAGCCCCTACCTACCTTTCTCCATTTCCATAAAATGCTGTAAAGTGAATTGGCTGTTGGGAGAGGGAGACCCCCCACCCCCCTGATCTCAAGAAAATATCTGAGCCTGCGAAGGGTCGAAGACTTCCGGTCGCTGCTCTGAGGCACCTCGATGAACGTCTCTTTCTCGGCTATGTAGTGGTCAGTGGAAATAGACAATCAATTACAATGGGTGTCCCCCACTTATAGGCTACGTCTTCCATAAGGGGTGAACATAATTTATCAACTTACATGAAAAAAAAAGAACAGACTCCGGTACTATCCAATGTTTTACAGATTCATAAATTTGTTGAAATATAAGCCCTCCTCCCTCCCTATTATTATTTTTCATGCTCCAACTCTTCACTCTACCCAGTAGTTTCATAGAACAGACTCCCTTTAAAAAAACTCAACACCGACTCTACTCTTCATCTCCTCAAATTCTCCTCTTATACAGAGGATTTCCCCATTTGCAGTAGAAAAATCCACCCTCTAGTTTTGGCAGTGACATAAATCCCAGTCTGACGTTGTCAGATCTCTCTTTTTTTTCTTTTACAGATAAACACCATGGCACACAGTTGATGTTCGTGACACTGGGTGGTGGAGTAAGATAAGGTGGAGAGGGTAGCCAACGCTCCATTATTCGATATAGGGTGCTTGGACGTATTCTTTTGATAGTTGAGTGAGAGAAGAGTCGCTCTGGTTGGGAACCGGGGGAAATTTCACAGGAGGGGAGAGAGACGAGAGAGTGCCGTGTTGTCTCACAACACGAGCCGGGATGATGAGGGCTGTAGCAATAGGGGGAAGACGTTAGCTATAACAAGACCGCAGTTTATAGGACTACATCACATCTACCTATTTTTCTTTTTTAACATTCTCTTCGTCTAACTGCTGAAAAGAAGAAAAACGGCTATTTTTTTTTCACCTGGGCTAGGATTCCCAATTGCCCTTGTCCTATGATCCCCTTCTTTCAACCTAATCGGCTTCTTTACCTTAGCCGATCCCCAACTCTTGATTCACCTGCACGCTAAACTTTCGTTCTAAAAAAAAAAATTCTAGGCAATGTCGTTCAGATTTTTCTACCTAAAAAAGAAAATAATTATAACATCCTCTTTTTTTTCTCCCTCCGTTGTTGGTATTCACCCGGTTCTTAAAACATGTAGACAGACATCTTGTGAGGCGAAGAACAAATATTATCTTGTTGTGTGAAGGGACGAGGGTGTGGGGTAGGGGGTGGGGCAGGATGGATGGGCTACCTAATTCCGATTGGCCTACTTGGTCGTGATGAAAGTAAATCCAGGGAAAGTGTTTGTGTGGGGGGGGGCGGGGAGGGGGTGCTCGGTGATTGTCATGCTGTGTAGTTTGTTGAGGAAACTTTTGTTGTTCAAAGCTAATCGAGACGAGTCAAAGAACTCAGCCATCTCGTCCCCCCCCCGGGCCCCTCCACCCGGGCTCCTCTAAAACTAGTAGCAGTAGATCTAACCTTCCTGTTAATCCCCAGCAATGATAGCGAGTGGCCTCTCTCTGTCTCTGTTCTTCTATGATGATCGATTGGTCGCGTCATACGTTCAATAGCCGCCCCCCCCAGGTCAAGATGACACTCAACGGGGCCATTCTTAAGGCTGCTGGCGCCCTGGACAAGTTTGAACTCAGCGCTCATTCCTCCCCCCCCCCACCCCAACCCCTTTGTTGTGTATAAGAATAAACACTTGGTGGCGCCTCTGAGCTCTTGTCGTGGGGGGTGAGGGGAAGAGGGGGGGGCAAGACTAGGACACCCGCCCCAAGGCCAAGCACCCGGGGGGAGCCCTCTGCGGTATTACAATTCTGTGATACAGTGTATTGCTTAGACTTACGGCTCTCGTGGGCCCACAAAGGATACATTTGTCCATAGCCCCGCTTACCCCCCACCCCCACCCCATACCGATAATGTCATCTACCCACAAGGCCCCACTGTGGGTCACTGACAACTGTCCTAAAGTACCGGTAACTCTTTCCGACACCGGTATCCGATCTCCTCCCTTTCATTTATTCATTTTTTTGTAACCGTGATTCTCAGTGCCGAACCTAAAGATTCGGTGACCCGCGGGGGGGGGGTTGGCCTCTTTGGGGGGCCCCTGCATTTTCACATTCGACACCATGACATGAGATAATTTTATGTAAAAATAATTTTTTGGACCCCCCTAAGCAAGCTGGTGCCCGGGGAGACCTTTGAATTGGGACCTCTCTCCCCCCCTAGGTACGCCTCTGATGCCCCCCCCCCCCATGAAAATCCATGTATATGTATTTATTTTAATCTACTTTGCTATATTAGCTAGTAAATATAAAATATATCAGTGTAATCTATGTACATTATAGATTTTAGTAATATATCCCGGTTTTTCTTCACTCCTAACGACGCAGGGATTTCTATTGGGATTAAAGCAAGTTTGAGATTAATTATTTTTTCCCCTCGTGACAAAATTAAAGCGAAAGTGAAATTCAATTTCTTTGTGCCTGCCACTGGCTGCCAGTACATAAGGTTATATACGAAGTATTTAGAATATAATTTTAGTTTAGTTTTGTTGATTTTTTTTTTTTATTTATTTCGCCGTGCCCGAAAAAAAAGTTGTCTGCCTTTGCTAAGTTTTGCACGCGTGCTGTGTATTTGCCATCCCTTCTCCTAACGTGCTTAGAGCAGGTGTACCGTTTCGTTTTTATGACCAAATCTCGATACTTTCATAAAAAAAAAAAAACCAACTCTTTTGATACGAGCACCTTGTTATTGATCCAGCAATTATGGGATTAGTTAGGATTAGGGTTACTGCAACTTCTTTAAACGTTGTCTCTACGTACTGTTAGTGACGTTAAGACCAATGGTATAGACAAGTAAACTCCAGCTGAGTGAGTTAAAGGGTTATGTAGGGATTCATGAAGTGATAGGAGGGACGGGGGGGGGAGGAGGGAGAAAGGGAGGGGGAGAAAGGGGGGGGATCCTTAAAAGTTGACGACGGTTTCTGAAATTCCGTTCCGCTAACCTTTCATGCTGACCGCTTCTATAAACTGACCGAGAATGACCGACCACACCTGGATATCAGTGACCAATGACGTATGAACTGATTGTCACGTGTGTTTCGCGGCAATTGCTGAGCTCTGTATTCAACGTTCAATATAGAGCCCCAGTGAAGCAAGTGCACATAACAGGCCGGGGTTTCCTCTTCTGGACTAGGGTCAGTAGTAATCAGTACTCAGTGCTTAAGGCCAGATGGAGATGAAGAAGGAACAAATAAACAGTTCCCCATCTCAACTAGAAACCGGACAGGGCCGTCTTTAAATCTCGAGCCACCTGGGCACTTTGGCTAGGAACGGAAATTAACCAATTATTAATGGGTTATATTCGTTATTGTGAAAGCTTGAGATAAGGGCCCCGATCTCACTGGCGTACCCAAGGGGGGCCCAAATGGTCTTTCTGCAGTCACATGAGACTTTTCGACTTTATAACTACAATGTTTTTATTTTCAGTCAGGTGCCTCGGTTAACGACGGTAATTCCCCTACAAATACAATACGAGTAATCGATTCCTTATTTGTATTAGTACCAAAGCCTGCCTGGTAGCCTTGGACATTTTTTCGCTGAACAGTTTTTACTCGTCATTAACTGAGATAGTCGTTAAACAAGATTTAGCGGGGATTCGTTTCGATTCATTTTTGACATACTTTTTTTAACAACCCGCGTGATTTTTCCGATTAGTGTTTGACCCAGTTTATGACCCGTATAAATTTTGTGAGACAGCTGTTGAGTCCCCTTTCTACATTCCTCCCCCTCCCCCCTTCCACGACTTGGTCTAGTCTGCAGAGATCATCTTGGTACGCGGTGAACATAGGCAAGTGACTTACATCTAAGGGGGCCCATAGCCTTCGCCACGTCACCAGTAAGTCAGGGCTCCATGGGCAACTGACAGTTATATCCCCCCCAACTCTCCATACCGCTCTCTCTCTCTCTCTCTCTCTCTCTCTCTCTGTTTGTGTGTGTATGTGTGTGTGTGCATGTATATGCGGTACGCATCAGTGCGTATTTTTATGTGAGTGTGTACTAGTATGTATGTGGAGTGAGGAGAGGAATTAACATCAGAGTTGCCATCTTGGATGTTTGTTACCAATGGAATACTATCAAATGTTCCTGCATACGCTGGAACTGATTCTAAGTGCATTGTTAACCGGTCATATTCTCATTTGCTTTGTTCGACTATTATACATTCGAATTCATACGAATTCATAGCGTTATATAGTAGTGTATAGCTATATATAGCAATGGATAGCAGTATATAGCAATGGATAGCAGTATATAGCAATTTATATCAGTATATAGCAATGTGTAGCAGTATATAGAAATGGGTAGCAGTATATAGCAATGGATAGCAGTATATCGCAATGGATAGCAGTATATAGCAATTTATAGCAGTATATAGCAATGTGTAGCAGTATATAGCAATGGATAGCAGTATATAGCAACGGATAGCAGTATATAACAATTTATAGCAGTATATAGCAATGTGTAGCAGTATATAGCAATGTAATGCAGTGTATAGCAGCTTATAGCAGCATTTTGCAGTGTATAGCAGCATTCAGCAGTGTTCGGCAGTATATAACAGTGAATAACACCAAATTTCAGTATATAGAAGTGCACAGCAGCGTATAGCAGTACGATGATATTAAACTCCGGCACTTGATATTGTAGATTTTACTTCATGTGTCCTTAGACTAACCAAATAGATTATCTACCCATGTCCTATCTACCTCAGATTGTCAAAACTATAACAAATGTGATGGATACGACATCACAGGACGGTCGTCGTGACATACAGAAATATTCAATGGGCCTGCGGGGTCTGGAACTGTAAGTGGTGCACCACATGTGGAGGGGTGATTATTATCTAACAAAGTTGACTAGGGCGCTTTTTATCCTTCGAAATGTGTGAGATCTGTTTTGATGTATTGTTCCCGTTTTGATGTATTGTTCCCGTTGTACTACATTACATTGTGTCATTGTACAATGGAAGAAGACAAGAGGAATTGGTCGTGTTTTTTTTTTAGTCTTTTGATATCAGTTTCTTTGGTACTATCTATCTATCTATCTATCTATCTATCTATCTATCTATCTATCTATCTATCTATCTATCTATCTATCTATCTATCTATCTATCTATCTATCTATCTATCTATCTATCTATCTATCTATCTATCTATCTATCTATCTATCTATCTATCTATCTATCTATCTATCTATCTATCTATCTATCTATCCATCTGTCTGTCTGTTTGTCTGTCTGTCTATCTATCATACTGTCTATTTATCTATCTTTTTGTCTGTCTATCTATCTATCTGTCTATCTATATGCCTGCCTATTTATCTAACTATCTTTATCTCTGTCTGTTTATCTATCTGTCTGTCTATCCGATCATCCATCCATCAAAATCCCACTCATCCACCCATCCATCCATCTTGACGCCTCCTTGGATGAATCTTTCTGCAATGGACCATCGCGTTATTATTGATCAGGATTGAATGTTGGCAACAAGTTTGTTTTGATGAATGTTCGAAATGGAAGGTCCTCGACGTCTGCCCACTTGCTGCTGAATTTCTTTAATCCTGGCATTTGAAACGGTCACTTGCTCCTCATCAACGGACAACTGTCATCATCCTGTCTTGAGCTGTTCACTCTGAAGATCTACAAGATCCCCACTGTGGTCCTAAATCAACGCCTCCAAGAGGTAGCCATTGACTTCCAGGCTTGTATTTTGTTTTTAGTACTGCGTGGCCTTCATTAGTACAGTACGCGATCGTTTGTTTTCAGCGTTAAAGCTCTTTCTCTCTCCCCCCCCCTCTCTCTCTCTATCTCTCTCGCTCTCTTTCTCTCTCGCTCTCTCTCTCTCTCTCTCTCTCTATCTCTCGCTTTCATTCGTAAGCCAAGGCACTGTTCGTACGCTATCGTTTGTTTTCAACGTTAAAGCTCTCTCTCTCTCTCTCTCTCTCTCTCTCTCTCTCTCTCTCTCTATCTCTCTCGCTCTCTTTTTCTCTCCTCTCTCTCTCTCTCTCTCTCTCTCTATCTCTCGCTTTCATTCGTAAGCCAAGGCACTGTTCGTTACCTGGGTATAGAAATTCAAAGTTATAGTTAGCAACACATTTAGTTCGTGACACGAGGCGTTCGTAAGCTGAGTTTACTGGGGTTCAAGGCGGTCGGAGGATTAAACCACAGATGAACAATTTTTATTTCAATATTGCCTAATCCAGTCAAAGCCAAGGCAATTTGATGGTTTTATGTGATAAAAAAAAAACGGCTCTACCCAGACCCTATCCCCGCCCCCTTCTAGCTACGCCTCTGCTTTAAAAAAAAAAAACCTTCCTAATTCAGATACAATATTGTGGTCTACGCTCGTCAGTATCTCTACCATGGACGCGCCTGTCTTAATCTGAACATAACTGTCATGATATTTTTATAACAGTGCCGCCATCTTGACATGCCCCCAATATGTTGACGTACAAAACCATGACATGTGTAACGCCATGGCGAAACAAAAAATAAACAAACGCTCCAGATATGGATTTAAAAAGGTGTTAACGTATTTCAATGACCATGTTTTAATACATTTCACTGCAGGTGCAACTAATTCAGAGCGATCTATCTACCAATCAAGATAAACAACAAGATAAAGGAGTTTTTTAAATGTATTTTTTATGTTAATAAAGTTTTTGGATTTCATTACCTTAACAGCAGGTCTCTACAAAGTTTCAATTTATCCAAATGATTAATTGTGACAGCCTTTTTTTTTCTCTCCGAACCCTGGAACACTGACCAGAACATTGGAACACTGACCAGAACATCGGAACACTGACCAGAACATTGGAACACTGACCAGAACATTGGAACACTGACAGGAAAACTGACTGGAACACATGAACACTGACTGTGATACTGGAACACTGGCTGTGATACTGGAACACTGACTGTGACACCGGAACACTGACTGTGATACTGGAACACTGACTGTGATACTGGAACACTGGCTGTGATACTGGAACACTGACTGTGATACTGGAACACTGACTGTGACACTGGAACACTGACTGTGATACTGGAACACTGACTGTGATACTGGAACACTGGCTGTGATACTGGAACACTGACTGTGATACTGGAACACTGGCTGTGATACTGGAACACCATTTACAACTCTTGGTCCCTACTTATGGCCGTCGTCCAAGGTCACCTTGCTGGGGGCATACAGTTCGAAGTCGACCAGGGACTCACTTCAACATGTCGTCTTTTCATTCAAATTATTATCATTATTACTTTGAAACAATCTCATGTTTGATACTTTTAGAATAGCTTCGTTCTGCACCAAATAATCTGTATTCGCGGATGAGCGCACAATAAAAAGGTGCGCATTTGTTATACGGGTATCGCCCAGGGAAGAGGAGGGGGGGGGGTTCCGGTTGTTTTTGGTTTCATATGTTCACTTTTGTTTTTGTTTACTATCACTTATCGTAAATACTCGTTCAGGTCATAATGCTGATCGGATATTTATATATCTCATGACCAAGTATCGGCGTTATCGGTTATTGGTGATAACATTTTATTATATTCAATTTAGAAAAAAAAATAAACAAAAGGAGGGAGGGAGGGAAGGAGGGAGAGGGCGCCAGACAGTCGCCGAAACAAACCTTGATCATAACATTGACATTTGAATCATCCGCACTGAGCGCACATACACACAGACACACACTCACACGCACACTCACACACACAAACACAATAACACATACACACACACACACACACACACACTAACACACAATCATTTGAAAACTGCTATCAGCATATTACAAGGGACGACAAATAACTGGATTAACTTGCTTACCGCGGATTCGCGATAAAAGGAAAGTTTTGACTTTAATAGTTCAAGCCAGATATATCTAAAGGATCTTATAATACAAACACCATTAAGGAACCATTTTTTTTTTAAAAAGAATTATTATTATTTTTTTAATTCCTTTTATTTAATTTTTATCTTGTTGCCCCCCCCCCCCCGACCCCCACCCAATTTGTATAATCTAATACCTTCTGTTTGCTATACGCGTCTTTTTTTTTTAAATTATAATTTGTTTTCCATTACCCGATACAACGAATTTTTAAATTATAATTTGTTTTCCATTACCCGATACAACGAATTTTTAAATTATAATTTGTTTTCCATTACCCGATACAACGAATTTTTAAATTATAATTTGTTTTCCATTACCCGATACAACTGAATTTTTAAATTATAATTTGTTTTCCATTACCCGATACTAACGAATTTTTAAATTATAATTTGTTTTCCATTACCCGATACAACTAATTTTTAAATTATAATTTGTTTTCCATTACCCGATACAACGAATTTTTAAATTATAATTTGTTTTCCATTACCCGATACAACGAATTTTTAAATTATAATTTGTTTTCCATTACCCGATACAACGAATTTTTAAATTATAATTTGTTTTCCATTACCCGATAAACGAATTTTTAAATTATAATTTGTTTTCCATTACCCGATACAACGAATTTTTAAATTATAATTTGTTTTCCATTACCCGATACAACTGAATTTTTAAATTATAATTTGTTTTCCATTACCCGATACAACGAATTTTTAAATTATAATTTGTTTTCCATTACCCGATACAACGAATTTTTAAATTATAATTTGTTTTCCATTACCCGATACTAACGAATTTTTAAATTATAATTTGTTTTCCATTACCCGATACAACGAATTTTTAAATTATAATTTGTTTTCCATTACCCGATACAACGAATTTTTTAAATTATAATTTGTTTTCCATTACCCGATACAACGAATTTTTAAATTATAATTTGTTTTCCATTACCCGATACAACGAATTTTAAATTATAATTTGTTTTCCATTACCCGATACAACGAATTTTTAAATTATAATTTGTTTTCCATTACCCGATACAACGAATTTTTAAATTATAATTTGTTTTCCATTACCCGATACAACGAATTTTTAAATTATAATTTGTTTTCCATTACCCGATACAACGAATTTTTAAACAGACCTGAGATTACCACACGGTGGTGGACACATTTAACATTAACTTACAACTTCTTATCAACGGTATCGCCCCAAAAGTCACTTTCAGAAGTGTGTCATTGAAGAGTTGAAATAAAAAAAAAAGAAATGAAAAAAAAATGGCTTCTTTCCCCCACCCATTACGAGTGCAACAGGGAGGGTGGGGGTAAGGGGGGGGGGCGGGTGGAGGTGGTAGAGAAGGGTGAGGCTGGTAGTCGTCAAATAATTTATAAGCTGTTATGCCAATGAATTTAGACTACAGTGTTTTTATTTTAAATGTTGCATTATGTTTATACAGGGGCGTATTTATGAATGGGCGGATCAGGCAACCACCATGCCCCTGCCCCTCCTGTCTAGGGCGATTCCTTGCAGTCTACGTTCTGTGGTGCTAAGAGGGCCCCGTCATTTCTGTGGTGCTAAGAGGGCCCCGTCATTTCTGTGGTGCTAAGAGGGCCCCGTCATTTCTGTGGTGCTAAGAGGGCCCCGTCATTTCTGTGGTGCTAAGAGGGCCCCGTCATTTCTGTAGTGCTAAGAGGGCCCCGTCATTTATGTGGTACTAAGAGGGCCCCGTCATTTCGATGGTACTAAGAGGGCCCCGTCATGTACTCTTGCCTAAGGCCCCCCCCAAATATTTTCCAAGTCTTCGCCCAGGACTGCCAAGCACCTAAGAAAGGCACCGTGTACATGTATGTGTACAGCAGTAGTGGCGAACCTTTTTGGGGCCGCCTGCCCACAAATTCAACAAAAAAAAACAACAACAAAAAACAACAACACTTATTTATAGCAAAATGCCAACACTCCAATTCAGATTAAAGGAAGTGATATTTTAGTCGGGGGTGCCGAATGTGGCACGAATGCCATGGGTTTGCCACCACTGGCGTATAAGGTTTAACTTTCCTACAAAGTAAGATTTAAACAAAAAATATTGATTCACATTTTTATAAAGTTTAAAGTTTAACTATTGAAAATATACAAATTGTTCAGAATGTTGTGCACTATATTTAAGATTGACTGGGATCTTTGGATTGTTCATCGACAAATTGGCTGGGATCTTTGAATTGTTCATGGACAAATTAACTGGGATCTTTGAATTGTTCATCGACAAACTAACTGGGATCTTTGGATTGTTCATCGACAAATTAACTGGGATCTTTGAATTGTTCATCGACAAATTAACTGGGATCTTTGAATTGTCCATCGACAAATTAACTGGGATCTTTGAATTGTTCATCGACAAATTAACTGGGATCTTTGGATTGTTCATCGACAGATTGACTGGGATCTTTGGATTGTTCATCGACAGATTGACTGGGATCTTTGGATTGTTCATCGACATATTGACTGGGATCTTTGAATTGTTCATCGACAAATTAACTGGGATCTTTGAATTGTTCATCGACAAATTAACAGGGATCTTTGGATTGTTCATCGACAGATTGACTGGGATCTTTGGATTGTTCATCGACATATTGACTGGGATCTTTGGATTGTTCATCGACAGATTGACTGGGATCTTTGGATTGTTCATCGACATATTGACTGGGATCTTTGGATTGTTCATCGACAGATTGCCTGGGATCTTTGGATTGTTCATCGACAGATTGCCTGGGATCTTTGGATTGTTCATCGACAAATTGACTGGGATCTTTGGATTGTTCATCGACAGTTTGCCTGGGATCTTTGGATTGTTCATCGACAAATTGACTGGGATCGAATTCTTGATAGAGAAGATCTCTTTCAGTCTAAATAATTGCAAAGCAGCATATAAGCCTTCATAGGGTCTACGCATTTAAGACATTGTCTGAGCTAAATACACTCACAATGCTCAAAGAATTCATTGACACAAGAAGTAAGCCAGTTGGGGGGGGGGGGTAGGAGGGGGTGTTCCATTGACTTTACTCTCTCAGGTGTCAAATTATTTAAGGACACTAAAGCTCTTAAAGCAAAAACGACTGGGACCAGACTTGGGTTAACTGGCGTGAGAAACTGGGCACAGAGGGCCAAAGATGACAATATGGCCCCTTGGGGGTAGGGGGAGGGGGGATTCAGGTAATCTCACGACATCAGAGTTCTCGGGTCCACTGAACAGAAACAAAAAGAATAATTGATGCGAATGGACTGTGGCAATACATTCATACATCCTATACGTGCTTTTATTGATAATTTTTTTTTTGTATTTATTGTAATACAGTTAATTTTTTTTTAAACTGGAACAAGCTCAATCTGTAAGAGCAACAGGAAGTAGGTGAGTTTAAAAAACAACAACAACAACAACAATGAAAGAAATAAACAAAACGTGCCCCCCCCCCCACCGACAATCACTCATGTCTGATCAACTCAAGGGCTCGCCGTGGATCAACTGCAAACGCCATGACACGCGGTGATACAGTTGTGTGGGCAGACACCGTAATCTCTTCTGACCCATTGTTATCATTATCACCACATTCAATGTTGTTGTTTTTTTTTCTCCCATTACCCGCAACTCCCCTTTGCCTCCCCCACCCCACCCCACGCCCCGGCCCCGCCGCGCACACCCTCCCAACGCTCACCAGCGTTTCCGTAGAGTTAATTGCAGAGCTGAAAATAATCGGCGCAACTTGGCCATAAAAGCCATCAATCGTCACTCAACGGGGCGATCGACGGCATCAAGACCGTCGGGGGGTTTCCACGGGAGCAGAGTTTTATGGGCGTATTTTGTGGTCACGGGAACTCACTCAGTTGCTTCAAAACACCACTTCATAATGGGAGCCATGTTTATAGTTATGTCTTTAACCGGAACGAGCAAGGACGGAGAGATTCACAAGTTGCGTTTTTTTTTAAAATATATATATATATATTTGGTTGATTCTGGGAGGTATTTTATATCTGTCTTCGCTATCTATCTATCTATCTATCTATCTATCTATCTATCTATCTATCTATCTATCTATCTATCTATCTATCTATCTATCTATCTATCTATCTATCTATCTATCTATCTATCTATCTATCTATCTATCTATCTATCTATCTATAAATCTATATATCTATCTAATCAATCTATCTATAAATCTATCTATCTATCTATCTATCTATCTAATCTATCTATCTATCATCTATCTATCTATCTATCTATCATCTATCTATCTATCTATCTATCTAATCTATCTAATCTATCTATCTATCTATCTATCTATCTATCTATCTATCTATCTATCCATACATCTGCAATTCAGTCTATATACTCATCCATTATTTAACCAACCTATCCTTATCTATCAGTTCTATATATAGGCATGTACAATTTCGTGGCAACGAGTGCTCTATGTTATAAAGCTGTGCACCATAGGATTACGACACGGCTTCATTGATGCAAGAATGCTGGAGCTTTCATTAGAACGTATTAGTCTCATATATCAGTGGTGATTTCGTTCAAGTGAATCCGTTTTTTTTTGTGTGTCCACACATATGCATTGAACGTGTGATGTAGGTAACGGGTTTCCTTTTGGTTCGTTACTGTCAAGCGGAATGTCAAACAGAGAGCCCATCATCATCATCATCCTCTTTCCAGCCTTAGTCATCCAGCGGATGACAGTTGCTCTTTGTTAGGCGCTTCATGACAGCCTTGGTACTGACACCAATTACTGTCAGGAGCCTGTCAACGTACTACCAGCGCAGCTTTATACTCTACCCTAGACCACCACCACCACACACACACACCCACAGACTCCCCAATTCAATCATCACCCCGCCTCTTCGACATATACACAGTAACAACAACACACTTACTAACTACTACATGTAGTACTCAACCATTCACCTCCATCCTGTGTGTGCGTGTGTGTGTGTGTGTGTGGTGTGTGTGTACTAAATACGTATGTGTACCTCTCACTCACCTCTTCTCTCTCTCTCTCTCCCTCACAGACACACAGTGCCGCGCCTAGACTACCCGCCGCCCGGGTTCAACAGTATTTAGCCTCTCCCTCCTCCTATGACTTCGACTTTTTTTTTTTAAATTCATAAAATGTCTTCTAAGATATGGCGGCCAGGGGCTGCCGTCCTGTATTTTTTGCACCCCCCCCCCACTCCACCCCTTCCTAAATACCATGGCGGTGCCATAATGCACACACATATTGATGTAGTACACGGCGAGGGGGGAGAGAAAAGGGGGGAAGGGGCTAGCGGAACACGACGACTATCTGCCTTCTGAGTTATATATATATATATATATATATATATATATATATATATATATATATATATATAGTTGACAGCATCTGTGAGTGTGAGTGAATGCATGCACGCCGTGAGCAATAATTTGTATTGCGGCGACAGAAATATCACGGAAAACAAATTTTACGATAACAGCAGTAAATTATTTTTAATTTTACGGTTGATTTATGATAATTACTAACGCCCACAATGAACATTGTGTTAATGCCAGCTTGTAAATGATAATCGTTTTCTAATGCTCTGATTTGTCCGTTGCAATGTTCATTTGATCCAATGTCCTCCATATTTGTTATTCTCATATTCACACTCATAGTCGACAGCGCGATTAGTTTCCAGATCAGCATTTCCTCAACACCGTTTTGATGTCATGACAAATCTAACCCTTGTATGCAACAATAATTGTCTAAAGCGCCTAGATATAAATACATTTGGTGTCCCTAGCGTGCCTACTTAAAGGTATATCTGAGGGCCCCATAAATAAGTACATTTGGTGTCCCTAGCGTGTCTACTCAAAGGTATATCTGAGGGCCCCATAAATAAGTACATTTGGTGTCCCTAGCGTGCCTACTCAAAGGTATATTGAGGGCCCCATAAATAAGTACATTTGGTGTCCCTAGCGTGCCTACTCAAAGGTATATCTGAGGGCCCCCATAAATAAGTACATTTGGTGTTCCTAGCGTGCCTACTCAAAGGTATATATGAGGGCCGCATAAATAAGTACATTTGGGGGAGTCCCTAGCCAACGGTATACTCGAGGGCCCTAAGCAAAAAAACGCAGTTGTCCACCGCACGAAAATGTTCGGTCCCTAATAATCTTTGAAGTTCGGGGCTTTTAGGATAACCTCAAACTATTGGATAACTTCACCCTGGGGGCTCAGAATAGCCTTGCTTGTGGCTAGAAATAGAAATATCCCCCCCATTTTTTTTAAAGTAAAGCTCTAGGCAGCTGCCTTGTTTTTTTTTTATCCATACGAACGGTCCTGAACCCCCTCCCCACCCCCACCCCCTTCTCGACCCCCGTTTAAAAACATTTGGATAAAAATAACAGTTTTGTTTTGGATGAATATTTTAAAGTTGGCTTAAACCCACCCAGAAACAAATATTATATATAGATGCACTTAGGAAAAAAACAACACACACACAATTGACTATTACCAAGTGTAACTATTGACCGTGTCCAGTGGCGAACTTATTGTGTGTTCTATCGTTATCTGTGAATAAAAAGTAAAATGACCTTGAGTGACACTTTGTGAACCACTTCTTGTGACCTTCACACTCACACACAGACACACTCCCTTACACACACAGGCACATACAGAGAGAGATACATATACAGACACATATATATTATATATATATATATATATATATATACAAACACACACACGCAGACACACACACACACACACATATATATATATATATATATATATATATATATATATACAGACACACAGACATATATACAGACACACACACACACACATATACAGATACACACAAATATACAGACACACACACAAATATACAGACACACACACATACAGACAAACACACAAACATATACAGACACATACACATATACAGACACACACACACACATACAGACACACACACACATATATACAGACACACACACATATACAGACACACACACACAGACACACACATATATACAGACACACACATACACACACACACATATATACAGACACACACACACGCACACATATACAGAACACACACATATACAGACACACACACACGTATACAGACACACACACATACAGACACAGACACACACACATATACAGACACACACACACATAGACATGAGCACACACACATATACAGACGCACACACACACATATACAGACACATACACACACACATACATACACACACACATATACAAACGCACACACACACACATACAGACACATACACAGACATATACAGACGCACACACACACATACATATACACACACATATACAGACACATACACAGACAGATAAACACAATCAACCCCCCCTCCACACACATACTAACCGAAACACACACACACACACGTTCCCACACTCACTTCCCCATACACAGACTCATACACCCCCCCCCCCCAATACACAGACACACACATATGCGTACCCCTCCCCCCACAGAGTCCCACACACACACACACACACTGATACACACCCTACTGCAGATGTGAGTACTACGTCAGGTCAAAGACCTACTTGGCCTGTACAGCAAATGGAAGACGATGTACAAGTAGAAAATGTATTTATGTGTTTAATTTAAATAACAAGAAAAAAATATGATTTCGTGTCATTGAATTTGTAAATGTAAAAAATAAAGATTCCGACGAACGAAAACAACCGGCATTTCTTTGTACACCTTCAATAATTCTTAGTTACCGAAATGAAATCAGATAACGTCACGTCCGGTTTTGGCATTCCCCCCCCCCCCCACTGGTGGAAAATAAAGACCGCTGAATAAAAGAAAGGAAGAAAAAAAAAAGAAAGAGAAAGAAATCTCTCGGGATTTCCCGATCATTGGCTAGTCCGATAGGTCAATAGATAAATGTGAGCAGATGAACACTGAGACTGTTTACAGAATTGACATATGAACTCAAAGGATAACAGTATACATATATAATAGAGTGTGTGTGGAATCGGTAAATTAACATTGTATTTAGGGGCTATATATTACTCACATACACGCAAACACATTTACTAGGAGTGGAGGTTGGGTGGGGGGGGGGAGAGGGCAGGGTTCGTCTACTTTTTGAGACGAAAAAGCCAAAAGTTATAATTTACAATTTTCTCAGGTTTTATAAAGAGCCACTAAAATTGTTGTTTCAATATTATGGTATTTGATTAGGCCGCAACTTGACATCGAAAGAGCCGCGAGCCAAAGGTTGCCGAGCCCCTGGGATAGGGGAAGAGTTTAGGGGTGGAGGGTGTTGAAGACATGTGAAGTAACATGTAAATAAAAACAAGCAATTAAGCCTGTTCCATTCTGAACACAGGACGTGTTAGCGCATTTTCGTGTTATGTATCAGTACGTTTGTTAGCTTTCAGTAAATATTTGTAAATTTTGGAAATGTTTATAAATTCAATTGTGTAATGCATATATCTGTAAAAAAAATAATTATAAAGACGTTTCTTTATATTTGAAAAAAAATTATTGTCTCTTAAATCTAACTACAAGTGGTTTGTGGTTACTGAAATAGGACTCATAATTGAAAACATTCTAAATTATAGTCATTTAATCGTCCGAAAACTCCGTCAATTGTTGCATAGCTCTGATACTTTCAATTAAACTCAGAACACAAGTTACTATTTCATTTGATGAGTTTCTTAGTAAATCTTGGTGAAACTACGTGCTGCAGTATTTCGCACCAAATGAATGGGTTATTGAACGTACAATGTGTATATATAATATATAAGCCCCTTAGGAGCCCTGAAGCCCGGCCCTCAGAGGTCCTATCGCGAAATGAACTTTTGATGTACACATGGCAGGCCAAGACCTACAAAATGATATATACATCTTGGGTCTAGTACTTATAGTTGCTGAGATATAGCGCTCCTTTATTAATATAGCTTATATAGTAAAAAACGGTACTAAGGCCCCTTTTACGGCCCTGAGAGGTCAGATCGCGAAATGGAAAAAAGTCATTTCTTGGCAGGCCAAGACCTACAAAATGATATATACATCATGGGTCTAGGACTTATGGTTGTTGAGATCTAGGGTGATGACAGACAGACAGACAGACAAAACGGGGACAATAGAGCATTTTTTTTCGAAAATGCTCTAAAAATATCCGGAATTTGAAATCATTTCAATACACGGTGAGCGTTTTATCCAGGGCCAGGCCTTACGAATTGCGGGGCCCAATTTTACGGATGCTTGCGACTTGCGAGGCCCCTCTACTAGCCTGCGACAAGAACCATGACTCTCAGTGGTATGCTAAATGCGGGGCCCCTGCCAGACGCGGGGCCCAATTTGGAGCACTCGGTCAAATCGGCCTAAGGCCGGACCTGGTTTAATCATACTGGTCAAGTATTTATGTCCAAATGTTTTACCGATTCCGATACAATTACCGATTTTTTAACTAAACAACCGGTTCCGATGCAATAATCGATTCTTCACCGATCTATCAATTTCTATTCGATTCACGATTACGTTGTATAGAACTAACAGACTTCGTGGAATTCTTAAGTGAATGTTACTTCGGAGTCTAATGAATGGGATAAGAAATCAGTAAATGATGTAAATTGCGATCCCTATTCTGTTTCTGATACCCCCAATAGTTCCTCTCTTCGATTCCGATACCCCCAATAGTTCATATCTCCGATTCCGATACCGCCAATAGTTCATATCTCCGATTCCGATACCCCCAATAGTTCATATCTCCGATTCCGACACCCCCAATAGTGCCTATCTCCGATTCCGATATCCTCAATAGTTCATATCTCCGATTCCGATACCCCCAATAGTTCATATCTCCGAATCCAATGAATCACCTCATCACTAAATAATACAAGTTGGAAAATGACATTCGATAATAATAAAAAAAAACAACGAATCACATCTATGAATAAAATGGTGGTCAGTGTCTGTAGTAAGCAGCTCAGACTGTCCATTACTTTAACCCTTTTTGGTCGGTCATCTTTCTTAAGACGGCTTCAAGATTTTGAAAATAAAAGGACCGAGGAAGGGGGGGGGAGAGGATAAAAGAATGAGTGAGGAGTCGGTGAGAGGAGGATAAAAGAAGGAGGGGGAGGATTTATTCCCTTTTAGTTGGTGGAGTGGAATGTTAAAACGTGGGGGGTTTTGTTGTAGGAAGTAGAGAGATTGTTCTGCTAATGGATTCCTCTGAAAACTGAAGCAATTAGTGGATGGTCCACAGGGGTTTGGTCAAAGTGCAGGCAAGACACAGGGGTCAGACATGGCGACGTGGCATTTTGAGCGATGATGTCAACACCGATTTCTAAGTCAAATTTTTTAAAACTTCTCGTTTAAAAAAAAAAATGAATCCGGCAAAAGGAATTTGACTTTGCAGATCATTGTATATGAATGTCTAATTCCGACGATCAGAACGTTAATCAACCAGTATGTGTTTACGCATACAAACGTTCCATTGTTTACTTTGGTCAGTGCAGGATTTACGTATAAGCCACACAAGCTATAGCTTAGGGCTGCCACTTTCTTGGGGGCCCCCAAAAAATTTCTTAGTGAGCGATTGTCATATATATATACTTGAATATTTTGCACTGACGTATAATATCTGACCTTTTAAAAGGGCCCACGTCTCAAATAGAAAGGGGCCCGCAGCCCACGGATAGCCGACCTATGAGCTAGGCTGATAGATAGGTGGGTAGCTAGTAGCTACGTTGATATTTAGGTAGATAAACTGATGGATTGAAACATAGAGACAAATATTGTAAAGGAGAAATAACTCAGCTCATCTCCCCTTTGCAATGAGTTCACTTGTAGCTAGTTATCTTCCCTTGTTGTCTGATATTATGATCTCCCGAGCAGACGATCTATCATCAAGCCTCTCAAACCCGCCTCAATTTTGCCATGTCTTTGGAAGGGGCAGATAAATGAAGATAAGCTTCAATCAGGGCAGCGCGCGGGATGTTCAGGCATTTTTTTTTTGAGGGGGAGGGATTGTTTGTCTTCGGAATGAGGAACTATGGGTTATCCCCGTTAAGAAATTATACTATCAATACTAACTTTCTATTATAGTTATTATTATCTTCATCATTGACATTTTTTCAATACAGTAAACTGAGACGGATGGCCGAGTGGTGTAGATACTCGACTGTCGACTTGAGCGTCCTGAGTTCGATCCTCGGTGAGAACCATGGGAATTTTTCCAGTTGAAATGTGTTTCAAAGTCGTCCCACAAGGCCAACCAGCAGTAAATGGACGTTGTGCTAACCACACAATCCCTTCATAGGCCGAGGTTATAGAAACAGATGAATTCTACATTTCATCTACCCCGATGGCTCGTATGGGCTAAGGGAGCTTTAGTTTACTACCTAAATCTTCGTGAACATCAGACTCGTTAGTTTGTAGAGATTTATGTACTCTCTGTCATCGCCAGATTTATGAACCCAAAGAAGCGGTCGGCTACATTTCATTTCTCACGGGCAACTAAAATCACGTGTTTTTGTTTCATTCCAGTAGACCAGTGGTCCCAAACATTTTTCTCGCCACTGGAAAAGTGTGTGTGTGTGTGGGAGGGGGGTGTGGTGTTGATTACTGTTGATTATTTCTCTTCCATGCAAAGTGGCACAACCACGAAATAAATAATATGGAAATAATTAAACATTTCTTGGGCGACCCAGTAACATTTGTTGCAGGGACCGGTCCGCAGACCGGGGGTTGGGGACCACTGCAGTAGACCACTACTTTCATTTTTCATTCCAGTAGACCACTAAATCCAAGAGTTTATATGAAGAAATTAAAAAAAAAATACATAGAGTACAGACAGACAAACATGTAGGCATCTAGTTAAAGGATGCAAATGGGAAATACAAACAGACAGACAAAGACACAGACAGTCAGGCAGCCAAGCAGACAATTAGACCAGCAGTTACATTTGTTTTGTTTTTTAAAGTAATTCTGGAAACGTCAGACTTTTCTGGTAACACTTTTTTTTCTTTATCACAGAGAGTTTTCTATCTTTTGTTTACGTCCATCCGTTTGGTTAGGTTGTACACAGCCAACTAGCCGACTATCGATCAGGCGGTGAGTGAGTGAGTGTGTGTGTGTGTGTGTGTGTGATCGCCAGGAGATAATAACAAAGAAGGAAATCATTATTTGTCTTGCCATCTTTCTGGTGGGTCCCCCCCGCCGCCCCCTCCCTTCTCTCCCCCAGTGCCACAGCCTGGCTCCACCCTCTCCCCCTCACCACCTCCCCCCACCCCCTCCCCAGATCTCGTCAATTTCCCATCACCCGCATGGCCTAGAAAGTAACAGTAACACTTGTTTGTCCTGTGTGTGATTAAGTGTGTGTGTGTGTGTGTGTGTGTGCGTGAGTGTGTTGTGCCACCAGTGTGGCGTGGAGTAGTTGTGTGTGTGTGTGTTTGTATGTTGTGTCACCAGCGGTGTGTGGAGTACTTTTTGTGTTGTGTTGTATAAGAGCATATGTGTTTTTTATATCAAAACACCATAAGCGACACTTGTTGTATACAGCGCTTACTTGAGTGTGTGGAGTGTCACCAACAGGCTGTGACATTAGTGTACACAGTTTTGTATTGTATGTGTGTGTGTGTGTGTGTGTGTGTGTGGTTGCTGCGATGTGTAACTTTTGTTACAATTACCTGGCGCTTGGACATTGACGTTACAATACCCGTAGTTACACTTCCAAAGTCTCTTGATGAATTAGATACACGGGCAGCGCTAAATCGACTCACGAAGCAGGACCAATCCACCTCAGGACTATAGCCCCAAGGGACGAAAGCCTTCATGACAAAAGCCTCTGGTCTAGGACACTCTAGGACAACCCCCCCCCCCTTTCCCCAGTATATTATTTTTTTTCAAGTCATTGATGAAAAATATAATTAACTAGCTGTACCCAGCAAAATCTTTGCATAGAGTTATTTCCCCTTAGGCTAGGTTATTTGTTGGTTTCGGGCAGATCGATTTTTTCATGATTGTATTTTAAACTGGAGTACTGTTGTATAAATTCTTTACTTTCGATTTAACGCAGATCCCAAATGGCTTTTATATATATTATTATTTAAAAAAAAAACAACTTTTATGCCTAGTATGAAACGAAAGTGGATTTTTATGTTTCAATGTTTTGAAATAATAATTATTTATTAATTTATATTCTTGCGGTGTCTTGACCTTGGGCTAGGTGAAATGTCGGTGAATATGAGAGATCATGTCTGTCAACCCAGGGATGGCGTCATTAGGGATGTTCCAACAAGCCCATTCACGTATTAGTAACCGTTTCTCCAGGTGTGGGCCAAGTAGTAGCAGGTATGGCAAAGGCACCTCACATAGCCTACATATTTTTGTAATTAATGTTTCATTTTATAGATCACAGAGCATATATATCATACATTCAGCGCATAGCTATTCAAAAAGTCCTCTTAAAATGATTTTTTTTAAGATGCCGCCATCTTTGCTATTTTCCTTCTTAAAAGTGTAGCACAATAACAACAAATATGGCGGCTTTCGGAAATATCACTTTAAATCGATGATGCGCATTTATATTGTGCACATTTTCAGACCCCCCCCCCCCACCACAGACCACTAAATTTTTGAGTTATATTACCCCGCATACCAGTAGTACATTGATGAGTTTATTTCTGAACACCAATACACTGGTTTTTTTTTTATTCCCTTGACCTCTTCTATACTTATTTAAGGGGCTGTCCATTATTTATGTCAACAATTTTTTGGCGATTTTTACCTCCCCCTCCCATCCCCCTTGTCAACAACTTGTCAAACTTCCAGAGACCCCAACTATAAAATTACGTCAAAATTTGATTTCCCCCCCCCCCCAAAAAAAAGGTGGCTTCCAAAATGTTTATGTGGCAAAATTAGTAGGAATATAGTTAGTTTAATTAAAATACTGAATGTTAAGCGAGTGTGTATAACACAGGACTACAAACGCTGCTTAATTTCCTTTATTAAATAATTTTATTAAATTAAAAAAAAAAGTAACATTGTTGACGTCAACTTTTCTTGACCTCCCCCCCCCCTTGTCAACAATTGTCAAAAATTTTGACCCCCCCCCCTCTCCCCCCAATTTTGTTGACGTAATTAATGGACAGCCCCTAAGTATGAGCGTGTATCTTTATTTAAAAAAAAATCTCCAGTTAATAAATTCAATAAATTGTTTTCGCTTAAACACGTTATAGCCTTTTGTATATTTTCTTCTGCGGCCCGGCAAAAAATAAATTATCGCCCACAGACCAAAGGTTGCCGACCGACTGTTTTAATAACAACATGTTCTCAAACTGTATATTCCCTTGTTAAATGAACAAAAGAGTTCAATGATTGAGCATAGATACCCTCGTTTTATGAGGAAAAGAAAATATACCAGTAAATAAAACATGATCAACAAGTGAAGTGGTGCAAGTGAAGTCCTAGCAATTTTTTTTTTGTTTCTAAAAAGGAAAACTTTCCGGGCTTCATCGTTTCTCTGTATGACTGGGTCATGGCCGAACTGAGGCAGACAATGTAACATTTCGCCCCAGAAATAATTCACCAGAAAACGCATAGGACGAGAGAGAGAGAGTGTGTGTGTGTGTGTGTGTGTGTGTGTGTGAGAGAGAGAGAGAGAGAGAGAGAGAAGGAAAAAAAACAACAACGAAATGTCAATCACAGAAGACTTTCTCGTCCTGGGAGTCTTTTGATTTGTCTGTCTATCACGTGGCCCTAAGATATCTCACCCCATCACCCTTGCACCTAATCCACACCACCACCACCACCACCACCACCACCACCTCCAACCAAACATACCCCTCCCCCCATTAACCCCTCATTCCCCCCACCATCAACACTCACACTTCTTACCCAACATGTGAGCCCGAGCAAAGTTGTGTTTGTCGGGGGTGAGGGTGGGGGGAGATCAATCGATCCAAAACAGCGCCCTTCACTTGTAAGGGTCAAGAGGTCAATGTTTACACAATCAGCCGTGAAATTAGTCACTTTATATACGTAGTAGCCGTCACTATTTGTCACTGGGCCAGGTCTGGAATGGTGGTGGTGGGGGGAGGGGGGTAACAGTTTACAACAAAGAGTAACTACTGGACCTATTTATTTACTTCCACGCGAAGCTTGTTTTACTTTGTATCACCGTTTTCTATGGAACTGTCTATGGAACTGTCAGTGGAACTGTCTGTGGAACTGTCTGTGGAACTGTCTGTGGAACTGTCTGTGGAACTGTCTATGGAACTGTCTGTGGGAGGGTCTAATGGAATTGCCTACGGAACTGTCTATGGAACTGTCTTATGGAAATGCCTATGGAACTGTCTGTGGAACTGTCTTATGGAAATGCCTATGGAACTGTCTGTGGAACTGTCTTATGGAAATGCCTATGGAACTGTCTGTGGAACTGTCTTATGGAAATGCCTATGGAACTGTCTATGGAAATGCCTATGGAACTGTCTGTGGAACTGTCTTATGGAAATGCCTATGGAACTGTCTGTCACTCAGGCTTCGTGTATAACGTCTTGACACATTGTATAGATCTATGTGTGTATATGTGTCTGTGTGCCTGTGACACAGTGACTGTGTGTCCGTGACACTGTGACTGTGTGTCTGTGAGACTGTGACACTGTGACTTTGTGACTGTGCCCGTGAGACAGTGTATCTATGACTGTGTGTAACTGTGTCCGTGTGACTGTGTCCGCTAGACTGTGTCTCATCAGCATGTAAAGCCTCACGTGATGCCCTTTGAATGGTGAGGTGTCATAACTATGAAAGACTGAACCAGCAAAAAAAATTTGCGAGACATTAATGTTTAGCACCCCTCCCCCCCTCCCCATGTCCTCATTTGTCATCTCCACCACAGCCGAGCAAGTGTGGTCAAGGGGGCACTAGTTTTCCCCTTAGGTAAATATGGCGTCCCGTGGCGTAACACGAGCTAATAATAATAATGGTAAGTAATTACAAACAATAATGAACACAGCACAGTGGCTCTCAAACTTTTGCGTTTCGCGATCAACTAAGAAACATGTTTCGGTTTTCGCGAGCACTAGGGAAAAGAAAAACAACTCAGATTTTAATGGTTTATATTATTGACTATAATTTTCAGCGGCACGACCAGGCCCGTAGCCAGGTCAAAGTAAGCAAGGGGGGTACCAATACCCAGCAAGGGGGCAGTTTGTCTCATTTTAGTTACTTTTTCTTTATTTTTTCCTCTTTTTCTTTTTTAAGGGGGGGGGGGCACTCCACACTTAGCAGGGGGGGGGCACGGCCCCCCTTGGCTACGGGGCTGGGCACGACTGACCATTGTGAGAACCACCGACATAAAAATTATGCTTTTCTTTTGTTTGATTAATAAAACGAATCTGTATCGTACTGTTATTTTGCTAAGCAAGCCAAAAACCCCTATGAGTCATCAGCGCCGACCGTGAATTTATGATGCACAGTATTCGTTCTGAATATTTAACTATTTATTTATTTATTATTATTATTATTTGTTTGTTTTTTTTACCCAAGGAAGGCCATGAACTCATTAAGTTTGGAGACTTTCCCCGAATCGAGCCATTCCGGGAATTTCCCATGGCGCGTTACGTACATGTTAGAATGTAGTTTAGCAGTTTAGGTAATTAGGAGAATTTATGTGTTCTGCGATGAGAAAATTGGGTCATTGTATTGTGCTTGGGTAAATTAAAAAAAAAACAAAACAGCAGCGGAACAAATAAATGAATAAAAATAAAACAATTAGTTTACTTAGAGTAATATAATTGTGAATATATTCATTTCATAGAATGTTAATACGACCACTCTCTTTAATTTATTTTATGTAAATGAAATGCCACATAACACGAATTGATCAATCCGTTAGTAATAAGAAAAGAGACAATTTTTTTTTTTTTAAATTGCGGAATAAATATTCTAGCCGACATCTGCTCGTTCTCCTCTGACGTATTCGATAATCAAACAGCTGATGAGCAGACGATATGAAGCAATTATTATTGTAATGAAATAAAATTATTCAAAATGGCCCTCTTATGTTTCAATTAATTTGTTATTTCAACTTTCCCCAACGCAATTTAGTCAGCCCAGGGATATATCATCAACAGATCTAGTGATACATACATTATTCACCGTTTTCATGTTTTATCTATTTACTATTTTTTTTTTTTCGCTGCCAAAAGCTCCCCCCCCCTCCATCTTTTAACTTACGTATTAATAATAAAATCTGATGCAATCAGGTACTTTTGTTTCGGTGCCCAAATATATCTGAAACAGAGGTGTGCGGATCTTGAAATTTAGCGTCCGCGTCCGTCCGCGGATTTCTATCAAGGATCCGCGTCCGCGTCCGCAGAATCTTGCAACATTGGTGCGCAGTCAGTCCGCGCGTCCGCATTGCTGAAATTTAGCTGTTTAAATGACTTGAAATTTTTTAATGGTAACGCTAAAGAAGATCCGCGTCAGTCCGCGAGTCCGCAACTTAACAATACGAAGCGTCCGCTGTCAGTCCGCGGATTCGGAAAAGTCTGCGGATCTGCATCCGCAAGCGGACGCGTCCGCTGTCCGCTCATCTATGATCTGAAACTCTTTGCCCACAGTACACTTCTCCCTCCCTCCCTCTCTCTCTCTCTATCCCCCCCTACCCCCCCCCCCCCCCCCCAAAAAAAAAACACAACATTATAACTGCTCTGGTCCAACCTTCCCCCCCCCCCCCAATAATAATTATAATGAAATATCAACAACACAGTCAGTGCTGTCAGTGGAATAGGCGCAAAGGACATCGGGACATGAGAAAGGTGACGCCCATGCCAGTTTAAATCGCATTTAAGTGAAGACGCAATAATGCAAAGTGTACGACACCAAATTATACAGGACTTTAAACATGAAGCATAAGGGGATGGCTCGATAAACAATGACCCAGTTACGTACAGCAATATAAATAAACATTATCATTAGCCTTCACTACCGAGTTCACAAAATAAAAGTTATGCCGGCGATCGAAGTAAAACGATCAAATCGTAGATGCGCATACTGTATAATTTATATCCTGTGTGTAGAAACAGATGCACGGCTGCTAGAAGTATCTGGCTTGTCCAGGGAAGGGATGCAGGGATACTAATAACCCAGTTTCAGCTAACAGCTTGTCGGCAACATAGCAAATCCACACAGAGGCGTAGCTAGGGAGGGGGGGCGGGGGTACATATGTCCCCGGGCGCTACTCACAATGGGGCGCCAAATTTATATTTTACATATTGTATTATATGATTTTCGAATGGGGGGGGCGCTAAAAATGTATTAAAAAGGTAATGTGCCCCCCCGGGGCGCGAGTTAAGCTCGTTACGGCACTGAATCCACACAAACTACAAGTAACATCTATTTGACACACGGAGGGGGGAAAACCAACCCTTCAGATATAATTCAGATTAGGTGGGCCTAACGCGGGGCCCATGGGCGTGTTTCATATGCAAAGGCCGAAAGCCGTTATAATATAATTTTGCCTTAGCCCCCCCCCTTCCCACATGTGTTCTATGGTCATCTTTAACGATCATTAAATAGAAGAAAATATACACGATCAATTTATATGTGAACATTTTACCCCTTCCCTCCATTCGTTGGTGGGGGTGGGGGCAAAGACCAGGACGACGAACCACCAGGCTTTGACACGGCCTTGGTCAATTCAGTTCTGCTACGGGAAGTGGGGATACAAAAAAAGTCCTATTCCCGCCTCTCACAATCCAACAAAAATGCCAACTAAATACACAAATATGTATTAATACAGCATACATTGAAAAATGTCAGAACAAGATTATTTTTTTTTAATTTCCCTTTTCTTATTCTAAAACAACAAACAATTATGAATTCTTTTTTTTTAAATTCAGCATTAAAGTGAATGATGGGAAATGTGTAGATAACACGGCATTGCGTAAAAATAATACGTGACTTTTGTTTCCCACACTATTTGCTTCCCATTTAATCAAACAACAGACTTCAAGCGTCCTGTTTAACTTGTCATCGATAAACATAATATGACGAAAACTAAACAACAACAAAAACAATTATAGTCGTACAATAGTTTTAAAATTTAAAATGTAAATAAAAAATACAATAAAGCCCCTAATCGATGAAATGACCTTGTTCAATACCAAAAGAAAATGATAAAAAGCATCTATAGATACTCATCCATTTTTACCGATACGACGGCATGAATATTGCCAGCATTAAAAGAGTGTGTTTTAAAATAAAAAAAAAATCAATAAATGTGTTGTATTTATTATTTTTATTTATTTATATTATTATTAAAATTTTCACGAGCTGCAGAATGGAAACAGGCGTCGTCTGCTTTGACATTTTAATTCTTATTTTTCTTTGAAAGGTCACCAGACGACATTTTCACCAGTCGCCATGTTGATTATTTGTTGGTTCCTCCATCATTTACCCCCCCCCCCCTCAATTATATTATGTTTTTTTTATTGTATCTTTGTAATAGAACCTCACTATTCATTTCCCACTCTAGGGAGTCTTTCGACCCAATTCTCCATCGGTCACTAAAAGTTTAACAGCTAAAAACAAAAAAAAAACTCTAGCAAAATAAAAACAAAAGAAATAGCATTTACAATACTAAAGTGTGTCAGCATTCATTGATCGTCTGCTTCTATTTGAAAAAAAAAATCAACAACTAAAGAGCTGCATCCGGCTGATGGAGGTGAAGTTGAGAATTGAAAGCATCGCGAGTGTTATTAGCAGAGCGGAACATTACAACATTCCCCCCCCCCCTCCCCTCCTTTTCCTTCGTTACTTTTCTACGTATTAACTTGTTCTGTAAAATACTCAGTTCCAGTTGAGGAAAAATAAACAATAAACTTTTGGAAAAGAAGGAAAAAATCAATAGACGTATCCAGGGCAATAGAATAAACTGAATGATTTTTTTTTTATTTTTGTAAATGTCTGTATCAGAATTCTGTTTAGTTTTTTTGTTTTGGGTTTATTTGTTATTGAGTTTGTAGATTTGGCATAGAACAAACAAAAACCTGGCCAACTTGTTTCGATGCCAATATTTAATGAATTGACTCCGTGGTGAACTGAAATTTTTTTAACACAACTTTCTCATTAGCCGAATATTTTATTTTTTAAATTTTCTTTTTAAAGTAAATATTTTTTAAAACATGGATGTTCTATGTTGTTAGGTGAAGTGATAGCTCTTGTGTTTATGAAAACCATGGTACACTGATAGACCGTGTGGCCAGCACAATGTCCAGACGCCGTATAATTCTTTTATCCAAACAGATGGTCCAGGTTTCTGTTAATAGTGGAGAATGGACTTAAAAGTAACATGACATTTTCCAGGTGTGGGAAGAAGATCCCAACTATAGCTGAAACTAAAACAGAAGACATATGTTCACCTTTTAGCTTGTATTAATATCATCTATACTTTAGTATTTCAAACATATGTATTGTATTTGTTTGAAGTACACAGATTGGGATTTTAATATTCATATTTCTTTTTAGTCCTCGCCATTCTATTAGTTTACTCAGCAATTTTATTTTTTTTAAATCTTTACTTTTGATTGTTGGAACATTTTAAAGAGCTACTGTAGCCTGTAGTAACTATCAGTAACCAGTAGTAACCCCATCTCACCAACCAGATCGGTTTTAAGGGGGCTCCACCGCTCCACTTTCACACATTTTTCTCTCCATTTTTTCTCCACCGACTTCTTCTGCCTGGAACATGTTGTCACCGTGCTTGTCTCGCCATTCTCGCAGTTTGCAGTTTACTTCGACTGTACAAGTAAAGTCGCTCGTAAGGATAGGTGAACTAGGTGGGCTGCCCAGGGCCTATAATGCCAATGGGGCCCCTGTCTGGACTTTCATTCGGCGGGCCAAATAATAGAACAATCTAGGGTCTTCAGTGGCGGGGAGGGAGGGGCTTATATCTGCGGCCCTAGCAGCATTTTGCCTGGGAAGGGGGGGAATTACCTTAGCTGAGGCCGTCTAGGGTCCCCCAAATGTACCTAGAGCCCACAAATACATAAGTGCGGCTCTGACTACAGCGACAATAAATGCATTGAGGTGGAGGGGGGGGCGTAGCCTGCGTAAAACAGATCTTTCAAGGTCCATTTGAGGGGGGCAGAGATTTTAACTAGACCTCATACTATACACAAACTTAATCGTTTGCAATTTACACTGAGACAATTCATCGCAGTATAAATATCTATCTATTTATCTATCTATCTATCTATCTATCTATCTATCTATCTATCTATCTATCTATCTATCTATCTATCTATCTATCTATCTATCTATCTATCTATCTATCTATCTATCTATCTATCTATCTATCTCTCCCTCTCCCTCTCTCTCACTCTCACTCTCTCTCTCTCTCTCTCTCTTTCTCTCTCTCTCTCTCTCTATCTGAATATATATATATATATATATATACTTATTAAACACCGTTCGCTATTACAGGTAAGCACATACATTACACCTTAATGCACATTTTCACACCTATAAAATTGTGCACTCTAAAGTGTGCAGCCACTTACATAATACACAACGAGACTGCATAATCGGTTAAACATTGAGCGCATATGTAAATTACCTGTTAGTTATCTAAAAAAAAAAAAGGGCATGGCCGCATGGGACACAGTTACACATTATAAAGACAGTGACAATTACACACCTACCAAGACTACACACACACACACACATAGTAACACACTGGAAATACGTCAGCAGACATTTACACACATATTTTAACGTACAGTTTTAGAACTGGAGAAAGTTTATGAAAGGCCTAGAGAACGACAGACAGAAATACAGAAAAGTAAAAAACAACAAAACACGCAAGCTTTGTGTTGTCGCGGCTAATGGAAAATCTCCCAACAGAATCGCTTTCCTGCTTGTCTGCTGAGCTTCTTATCAGATAGAATCACCCCCAGACGCCCCCCCCCCCAGAGCCCCTCGGCATCTCGCCCCAACACCGCCCCGCCCAGCTAATTACGATTTATCCGCTATGAAGGCTCAAGTTTGTCAGTTTTATAGTAAATATTAAAACACGGCCTCGGCATAGGCAGCGGGGGAGAAAAAAAATAATCTAGGCTTTGTTGGGTTGAGATGGGTGGTGGTAGGGGGGTAGGGGTTGGGTTTAGGGCTGTGGATTTGTACGGGCTTGAGCACAGAAAACATTACGTGTGAGGGTCACATACATGCGCTGAGTACGATCGCCATATTGAACATGTCTCTACGTGTGCTTTGCTTGCTGGATGTAAATACTGTGTGTGTGTGTGTGTGTGTGTGTATGTGTGTGTATGTATGTGTTTGTGTAATGGACAGGAAGGGTCTCAAAGGTCAGTCATTTCTCCCTGATCATGGTAATGAGATCAGGGGCCGTAGCTAGAAGTTCTAAGACCCCCTGACAAAACTATGCATTTATGTATGTATGTATGTATCTGCGTATTTATATGTTTGTTTGTGTGTGTGTGTGTGTGTGTGTGTGTGTTTACGGTTTCATTAGGTAAATCTATTTTTAGTGATTACACATTCTAATCTACACGAGGCCTCGTTTTTGAAAATGTTTGAGAATCACCGGTTCCCCTTGTTTGTTATTCTCAGACAGCCTATACTTATGAACCGTTGTATGACAGGAGTACTCATCTGTGTATAAATAAATGACAAGTCTACGCCTGTACTCACTGTCATCCTCCTGACATCTCAAGGCGGATTCAGTCCCTTCCCCCCACCCCATCCCAGTATTATGTTGTTGTTGTTTTTTTTTTTCCCATCTTTTGTGTTCAGCACCGAAGCCTTCCCACCCAACAACCGGGACGGGCTTTTAAAGTAATTAATAATTGATTGTCTCCCATCTATCCTCTTTACTGTAAGAGGTTTACTTCCCTTGATCGATCATATTCCCCCCCCCCGCAGTAACACAGCGGCCCGACGTGTCTGTATGGATGACACACCTTTTTCAAGGCTTCATACATGACGACACACTCACGAGAACGTGCTGACGACACATCCTCCTCCACCTCCTCCTTGATGACGGCACTGCTTCGCGTGATGGCTCGCTGACACTCTTCCCGAGATCACGTGATGATGCGAAATTCCCGTATTTGAGTGGATGCTGTGAAATGCCAGATGACGTGACAGACAGAAATGATGTTCTACTTTATTAAGCCTGAAAATTTGGAAAACATTGACTAATGCCAAGGGTCGGGAGACTAGACAGGTTCAGGTGAACAAGGCGATGGAAGCAGATTAAGGTTGGTTTGGGGCTCCGGGCACTGAAGACCTTATCGGGCCCTAGTGAAGTAAAATTTTAAGTTCCCTTTGCCTAATAAGGTCATCAGGGCAGATGAGATGCACAATTCATCTGATTCTGTAACCACGGCCAGTGAAGGTATTCCGTGGATAGTCACGCTCACTAATACCGCTCGACCATCCGCCCCCCCACCCCCTAGTAAAAGTTAATTTTTGCGAGTTACCGTAAAAGTCGAGGCCTAGGACGATCCTTTCCCGGGACCCCCAGCGATTTGGGATATTTGATGATGGGATCAGTGGTCAGCTTGTTGCCACATATCTTTTGTTCCAGTAACATATTAATTATATTATTGGGCCTATTGCAGCTTAGTATATGTGTTTTCTAGTTTTTATACGTCTGTTCGATGATTCAATAATTTGTCTGTATGTAAACAGACTCCCCCCCCCCAACAATTACCAGTACCTCCTCGCAGTGTTTGTTAAACAACTCAATGAATTTCTTTTTTTATTTTACCTCTGTATCTATACTGCAGTGTTATCACATAGATAGATGTTTATTCTTATATAAGTTCGGTACATGTCAGGACACCGGAAAAGATTATCACATCTTGAAGATCCCGTTTGAACAAAAGGTCAAACTTTCTTTTTATTTTCTCATTTCCTGCCTTTTGATGCTATCACCCGACTAACTGGCTCCCTGTGTTATCAACTGACTAACTGGCTCCCTGTGTTATCAACTGACCAGGCACGCAGAGAGGGGGCAGGGGAGGTCATTGCCAGGGGGCCCGCATCTGTAGGGGGCCCGGCCGCCCCGACCATGTCAATTTTTTCACGACTCATAGTTTATTAAGGGGCCCGCAATGATGTCCTGCCCTGGGGCCCTTGTTGGCTTTCGGCGCCCCTGCACCTGACTAACTGGCTCCCTGTGTTATCACCTGACTAACTGACTCCCTGTGTTATCGCCTGACTAACTGGCTCCCTGTGTTATCGCCTGACTAACTGGCTCCGTGCGTTATCACCTGACTAACTGGCTCCCTGTGTTATCACCTGACTAACTGCCCCCCCCAGCAATATGCCTTGGCTAAATGACAATAACATGATCTGTTTAATAGTTCCAGATCTGTACCCACACCAGACTAAGAAAGACACAAACATTACAAGAAGGGTTCATGTTTTGTTGAAAATGATTTCATTTGCCTGTGACAGTGATTCCCAAAGTGTGGAACGATACCCCAGGGGGGGGGGCTACGTGAAGAGTTTAGCGCGGGGGGGGGGATACGCGCTGTACAGGGGTGAGAACATGCACGGCTAAAGTGAAAACAATGAAATGAAGGGAAACCGGGACCCTAAACACAATTTTTATTAAAGGTGTACAGTATTACGATAATTAATAAGGGTGTACACTACTGTACACTACTGTACACTACTGTACACAGATTACGAATGTTAGGGAAACACTGGTCTAAGCCATCTGTTTTCTACCTTTTTTTTTTCTTTAATTTGTTTGGCTTTTATGGTAGAAAAGGAGTTTTTATTCGATTGGCATTAGTAGGATCTATTTATTTAAAAAAAAGTTATAGCTCTCGACATAAACAAATGTATTGATTGGTCAATTGATCTTTGCAGTTCTCTGGTTTTATTTTGAATATCCTGGAATAGAAATTATTGCAAACATAGACAAGTAAGTCAAAGTGACTGGATATGTCAAATTGAAGTGACCCCCTTCCCCTCCCCCCCCCAATGCCAAATTCCCCATACAATTTCCTTTGAGGAAATCTGATGCAGAGAACAGGTACTTTGCTTAGCCCACCCTAGGGCCCCAAGTAGAATGGCAATTGATGCCTTCGCCAAGTTGCCCTAGCGCATAAGGTTGAGCTTCACGATAGGAGCGTTTCGAGACGACATATCAAGGTTTATTTCGACGCAATCGCTCGCAAGTGAACCCCCTCCCCCGGGGTCATGCACATATAACCGCCATACCAAAGCCGCCCCTAATAGTTGTGTTTATTTTTAATACTAAGGACTAGAAATGCTGATAACAAGGCTACAATGGTTTAAAAAAGCATTCAGGTTGATTCGAACTGTAACCTATTCCCAAAGCTGGGTCAGTGACTTGTGGAATGACTTTGAAACACATTTCGCCTGGAAAAATTTCCATTATTCTAAACGAGGATCAGACCCAGGACTCTCATGGGTTGACAGTCGAGATGTCACCACTCGGCCACCCGTCCGGTGTAGAGCGCTCGAATGTCGACTGGAGGGTCCTGGGTTGGAATCTCAGTGAGAACCTTTGGGATTTTTTCAGGTCCTGGTTATAGTCCCCAAGTCCACCCAGCTTTAAATATATACCTGATTTTAGTTGTAGGAAGGAAAGGCGGCTGGGCGTTGTGCTAACCACACAATCCCTTCATATGCCGAGGTTATAGAAACAGATGAATTCTCACACTTCATCTGCCCCGATGGGCCAATACGTTAGGGTTAATGGAACTACAAACCGTTATGAACGATCCATAATACAGGTGCCACAAGTACGTCAGTCTCCATTATTGGCAAAGGATTGAGGCCAAGTTATTTAAAAAAAAAGTAAAGTCGAAAATAAAAAGCCGAATTCTAAGCAGACCTTTCCTTTACAGTCTGTACGACCCTAAAGTTCGTATGAAAATCAAAGATTTTAAATCCAATATTACTCAAGCTAAATTGGACTACACCCATTTTTATAGAAGACATTTCTCCGGGTCTGTTATTTCAGTTCTGGTTGTATTGACACGATCTAGGATTGACACGGCCCCCATCCATGCGGGTTGGTGGTAGTTGGTACATCCATTTCAACCGGATTGTCGCCTCCCTGTCAAGGTACTTAATTCTCATAAACCTTCTAATCTTCTCGAAGGGGAGGCCTACCTACGGATCGAATGACAAGTCCGCGTGAATTATGCGCCCTTGTTACTCCCTTGTACGCTCGAGGAGGGTTAAAGTTGAACTAAATTTATTTTAAGCAGGTTGAGTGTCTTATATTTGGTGAGTGGACGAGATAAAATAGAGGTAAGGGGGTGGCTTAAAAGGCATGGGGGTGAAGGGAGGGGGGGGAATGGACGAGTTCAAATTGAATTGAGTGAAGGAAGAGATAGAACTGGGGCAATTTTAGATGTGGTGGTGATTTGTAGGATGGAAACTGAAGAAAGAAAGGAAAGTGAAATAGATTTTTGTCAGTCGCTTTCTCCGAGTTCTTTGTCGGTGACTTCCTATGTGTGGGGACTGGAGGGACCAGGGGAGCAGGGGGGGGGGGGGGCATTTTTTGGTTCTTACTTTTTTTTTTTTAATGGATTTAAAATCCACTGAACAGAAACTGTCACACTTCTTAACGCCCCCCCCCCTCCGCATACCATCCCTTTTTTAAAACAGCAACAACCGACAACTGACCAACTATCGGTTAGATGGAGATGACCAAGCTAGGCAAAGAGTAAACCTTGAAAAGTTTGTGTATAGGTTAGTGCAGGGTTCAAGTAATGATATGGTCAACTTAAGTGACGTAACTCAGATGGTGGGTTTGGAGCGGCCCCCTATTCATTGTTTGGAAGGGGAACGGCTGGGAAATATCAAAGTCCGCCAATGGTTCCACTGACGGTTTATTCCTTTTCATTACAAAAAAAATTGCTAACGAGTAATATTAAAAAAAAAAGGTTTAGCACCCTTAAGTACTAATCGGAGCCCATGTCGAGCTCATTTGTTTCTGTAGATAGTGGCTGTGTGACTAGCACGATGACCAGCTGTGTGACCAGCACGATGACCAGCTGTGTGACCAGCACGATGACCAGCTGTGTGACCAGCACGATGACCAGCTGTGTGACCAGCACGATGACCAGCTGTGTGACCAGCACGATGACCAGCTGTGTGACCAGCACGATGACCAGCTGTGTGACCAGCACGATGACCAGCTGTGTAACTAGCACGATGACCAGCTGTGTGACTAGCACGATGACCAGCTGTGTGACTAGCACGATGACCAGCTGTGTGACTAGCACGATGACCAGCTGTATAACTAGAACGATGACCAGCTGAGTGGCTAGCACGATGACCTGCTGTGTGACTAGCACGATGACCAGCTGTGTGACTAGCACGATGACCAGCTGTGTGACCAGCACTATGACCAGCTGTGTGACCAGCACGGATGACCAGCTGTGTGACCAGCACAGATGACCAGCTGTGTGACCAGCACGATGACCGCCAGCTGTGTGACTAGCACGATGACCAGCTGTGTGACTAGCACGATGACCAGCTGTGTGACTAGCACGATGACCAGCTGTGTGACTAGCACGATGACCAGCCGCATTTAATTCACTATTTTTAGTCCGGTACCCGTTAAGTGGACTTGAGAACTTTTTGAAAAAAGGCTGAAAGTTTGAACCCACGACCCCCGATCACGGAGTCGAGGCGCTCTATGCTGCACTGACCAGGGACGTAGCTAGTAATACAATTACTAGGAAATGATAAAGTGATAACTGAGCATGCACTTACAATCAAGCCAGGGCGGCGTGCATACACATCATGACTCCATGAAACTCAAAGGGGGGCCCACAAAGCGTCGACACGTCCCCGTTTATTTTTATAATACGTTTATTTTATAATACTTTTATTTTTATATTACGTTTGTTTTTATAATAC
>JAGDYQ010000002.1:20280324-20305324 GCA_021962125.1 Bulinus truncatus
AATAATAAACGTATTATAAAAATAAACGGGGACGTGTCGACGGTTTGTGGGCCCCCTTTGAGTTTCATGGGCCGCTATGCAATGCACGCCCTCTCCTCGGGCCTGATTGTAAGTGCTGCTGTACAGCCATCACTATCATTTCCTAGTAATTATATTATTAGCTACGTCCCTGGTCGTGCAGCGTAGAGCGCTCGACTGTTGATCTAGGGGGTCGCGGGTTCAAACCTCGCCATTTTTTAAAGCCCTGACGAATGTTCTCAAGTCCACTTAACGGGTACCGGACTTAAGTTGGTGAATTAAATGCGGCTGGTCATCGTACTAGTCACACAGCTGGTCATCGTGCTAGTCACACGGCTGGTCATCATGCTAGTCACACGGCTGGTCATCATGCTAGTCACACAGCTGGTCACCGTGCTAGTCACACAGATGGTCATCATGCTAGTCACACAGCTGGTCATCGTACTAGTCATACAGCTGGTCATTATGCTAGTTACGTCACTTAAGTTGACCATATCATTACTCGGACCCTGCACTAACCTATACACAATTTTCAAGGTTTACTCTTTGCCTAGGGCCTAGCTTGATCATCTCTATCTAACCGATAGTTGGTCAGTTGTCGGTTGTTGCTGTTTTAAAAGGGGATGGAAGGGGAGCGTTAAGGAGTGTGACAGTTACTGTTCAGTGACTTAATGATTAAAAAAAAATGAAGAACCAAAAAAAATGTCCCCCCCCCGCTCCCCTGGTACCTCCAGTCCCCACACATGAGACGTCACTGACAAAGAACTCGGAGAAAGCGACTGACAAAATCTATTTCCCTTTCCTTTCTTTCCTCAGTTTCCATCCTACAAATCACAACATCTAAAATTGCCCCAGTTCTATTCTTCCTTCACTCATTTCCTTTTTCTATTCAATTTGAACTCGTCCATACCCCACTCTTTCACCCCCACGCCTGCCACCCCCTTACCTCTATTTTATATCGTCCATCACCAAATATAAACACTCGACCTGCTTAAATAAATTTAGTTCAACTTTAACCCTCCTCGAGCGTACAAGGGAGTACAAGGGCGCATAATTCACGCGGACTTGTCATTCGATCCGTAGGTGACCTCCCCTTCGAAGATTAGAAGGTTTATGAGAATTAAGTACCTTGACAGGGAGGCGACAATCCGGTTGAAATGGATGTACCAACTACCACCAACCCGCTGGATGGGGGCCGTGTCAATCCTAGATCGTGTCAATACAACCAGAACTGGAATAACAGACCCGGAGAAATTTCTTCTATAAAAATGGGTGTAGTCCAATTAAGCTGAGTAAATATTGGATTTAAAATCTTTGATTTTACATACGAACTTTTGGGTCGTACAGACTGTGAAGGAAATGTCTGCTTGGAATTCTATTTTTATATTTTCAACTTTACTTTTTTTTTTCATTTATGCTTGGCCCAATCTGCCAATAATGCAGACTGACGTACCATGGCACTGTATTATGGATCGCTCATAACGGTTTGTAAAGTTCCCTTAACCCTAACGGGCCATCGAGGCAAACGAAATGTAGAATTCATCTGTTTCTATAACCTCGGCATATGAAGGGATTGTGTGGTTAGCACAACGCCCAGCCGCCTTTACTTCCCCAACTTAAAGTCAGGTACCCATTTAAAGCTAGGTGGACTTGGGGGACTTTCACCAGGACCTGAAAAAATCCCAAGGTTCTCACTGAGATTCGAACCCGGGACCCTCCGGTCGACAGTCGAGCGCTCTACACCGGGCGGATGGCCGAGTGGTGTAGATACTTGACTGTCAACCTGATAGTCCTGGGTTCAATCCTCGTTGAGAATAATGGAAATTTTTTTTCAGGTGAAATATGTTTCAAAGTCGTCCCACAAGTCCACCCAGCTTTAAATGGGTTACAGTTCGAATCAACCTGAATGCTTTTTTAAACCATTGTTGCCTTCTTGTAAACATTTCTAGTCCTTAATATTAAAAATAAACACAACTAGCAGGGGCGGCTTTGGCATGGCGGTTAAATGTGCATGACCCTGGGGGGTGGGTGCGGGGGGGGGGTTTCACTTGCGAGCGAGTGCGTCGAAATAAACCTTGATATGTCGTCTCCAAACGCTCCTTTCGTGAAGCCCAACCTTATGCACTAGGGCATGGGGCGAAAGCATTAATTGCCACCCCACTTGGGGCCCTAGGCCAGGGGTCGGCAACCTGCGGCTCGTGAGCCGCATGCGGCTCTTTCGATGTCAAGTTGCGGCTCTTTCGATGTGAAATGGCGGCCTTCCAGTTCCATGCCCAAATAATAATAATATTATTATTTATATACCTAATCCTAATCAAATACCATAATATTGAAACAACAATTTTAGTGGCTCTTTAAAAACAGAGAAAATTGTAAATTATAACTTCCGGCTCTTCCGTCTCAAAAGGTTGCCGACCCCCTGCCCTAGGCAAAATACCTGTTGGCGCATCAGATTTCAAAGAAAATTGTATAGGGAATTTGGCATGGGGGTGAGGGGTGGGGGTCACTTAATTTGCATATCCAGTAACTTTGACTTACTTGGGTCTGTTGCAATAATTTATATTCCAGAATATTCAAAATAAACTCAGAGAACCGCAAAGATAAATTGACCAATCAATAAATTTGTTTATGTCAAGAGCTATAAATTTTTAAATAAATAAATCTTACTAATGCCATTCGAATAAAAAGTCCTTTTCTTCCAGGAGACTGATGGTCGTACGGTAAAGCGCTCGACTGTCGATCTCCGGTGAGGACCAAGGAAAATTTTTCAGGTCTTGGCTCAAATTCTCAATATATCTCCCGTGATGCCTCCATGGTCATTGCACTATCGGCTATGGTGGGGATGAAAGAAGGGCACCATAAAAACCGTCCCATTAGTGGTTTATAGGATCTAAGAGATTTCATCTCATCCTTACACACACACACAACCACACACACACCACAAAAGCCAAACAAATTAAAGAAAAAAAGAAAAGGTAGAAAACAGATGTCATAGACCAGTGTTCCCCTAACTTTCGTAATCTGTGTACACTGTAACCCTTATTAATTTTCGTAATACTGTATACCTTTAGTAAAAATTGTGTTTACGGTCCCGGTTTCTCCTCATTTCATTGTTTCTACTTTAGCCGTGCATGTTCTCACCCCTGTGGAGCGCGTATCCCCCGCCAAACTCTTCACGTAGCCCCCCCCCTCCCACTTTGGGAATCACTGTCATAGGCAAATGAAATCATTTTCAACAAAACATGAACCCTTCTTGTAATGTTTGTGTCTTTTTTAGTCTGGTGTGGGTACAGATCTGTAACTATTAAACAGATCATGTTATTGTCATTTAGCTAAGGGAGCCAGTGAGTCAAGTGATAACACAGGGAGTCAGTTAGTCAGATGATAACACAGGGAGTCAGTTAGTCAGGTGATAACACAGAGAGCCAGTTAGTCAGACGATAACACAGGGAGCCAGTTAGTCAGGTGCAGGGGCGCCGAGAGCCAACAAGGGCCCCAGGGAAGGACATCATTGCGGGCCCCTTAATAAACAATGAGTCGTGAAAAAATTGACATGGTCGGGGCGGCCAGGCCCCCTACAGATACAGGCCCCTGGCAATGACTTCACCTGCCCCCCTCTCGGCGTGCCTGGTCAGTTGATAATACAGGGAGCCAGTTAGTCAGTTGATAACACAGGGAGCCAGTTAGTCAGTTGATAACACAGGGAGCCAGTTAGTCAGGCGATAACACAGGGAGCCAGTTAGTCGGGTGATAGCATCAAAAGGCAGGAAATGAGAAAATAAAAAGAAAGTTTGACCTTTTGTTCAAACGGGATCTTCAAGATGTGTTAATCTTTTCCGGTGTCCTGACCTTCTTTAATACATGTACCGAACTTATATAAGAATAAACATCTATCTATGTGATAACACTGCAGTATAGATACAGAGGTAAAAAAAAAAGATTCATTGAGCTGTTTAACAAACACTTTGTGGAGGTGCTGATAATTGTGGGGTCTGTTTACATAAAGACAAATTATTGAATCATCAAACAGACGTATAAAAACCAGAAAACACATATATTTAGCTGCCAAACGCCCAATCTAATAAAATAATAGCGCTTTGCTTTCTGCGTTAAATCGAAAGTAAAGAATTAATTCAACAGTATTTCAGTTTTAAATACAATCATGAAAATATCGGATCTGCCCGAAACCAAAAATAACCTAGCCTACCGATACATCCTAAGGGGATATAACTCTATGCAAAGGTTTTACAGGCTACAGCTTGTGATATAATTAATATGTACTGGAACAAAAGATATGCGGGAACAAGCTGACCACTGCTCCCATCATCAAATATCCCAAGTCTTGTAGTGGAGGATACAATCGCAGGCGATCCCGGGAAAGGATCGTCCTAGGCCTCGACTTTTACGGTAACTCGCAAAAATTAACTTGTACTGGGGGGGGGGGGGGGGACGGGATGTCGAGCGGTATAGTGAGCGTGACTATCCACGGAATACCTTCACTGGCCGTGGTTACAGAATCAGATGAATTGTGCATTTCATCAGCCCTGGTGACCTTATTAGGCTAAGGGAACTTAAACTTTTACTTCACTAGGGCCCGATAAGGGCCCAGAGCCCCAAACCAACCTTAATCTGCTTCCATCGCCTTGTTCACCTGAACTTGTCTAGTCTCCCGACCCCGGCATTAGTCAATGTTTTCCAAATTTTCAGGCTTTATAAAGTAGAACATCATTTCTGTCTGTCACGTCATCTGGCATTTCACAGCATCCACTCAAATGCGGGAATTTCGCATCATCACGTGATCTCGGGGAGAGTGTCGCGAGCCATCACGCGAAGCAGTGCCGTCATCAAGGAGGAGGAGGTGGAGGATGTATCGTCAGCACGTTCTCGTGAGTGTGTCGTCATGTATGGAGCCTTGAAAAACGTGTGTCATCCATACAGACATGTCGGGCCGCTGTGTTACTGCCGTGTGGAGAAAACGTCATGGAGGATGATGCGGGGGGGGGGGGAATATGATCGATCAAGGGAAGTAAACCTCTTACAGTAAAGAGGATAAATGGGAGACAATCAATTATTAATTACTTTAAAAGCCCGTCCCGGTTGTTGGGTGGGAAGGCTTCGGTGCTGAACACAAAAGATGGGGGAAAAAAAAACAACAACAACATAATACTGGGGTGGGGTGGGGGGAGGGGAGTGGAGTGAATCCGCCTTGAGATGTCAGGAAGATGGCACTCAGTACAGGCTGAGACTTGTCATTTATTTATACACAGATGAGTACTCCTGTCATACAACGGTTCATAAGTGTAGGCTGTCTGGGAATAACAAACAAGGGGAACCAGTGATTCTCAAACATTTTCAAAACCGAGGCCTCATGTAGATTAGAATGTGTAATGACTAAAATAGATTTACCTAATGAAACCGTAAAACACACACAAACATATAAATACACAGTAATACATACATAAATGCAATAGTTTTGTCAGGGGTTCTTAGAGCTTCTAGCTACGGCCCCTGATCTCATTACCATGATCAGGGCGAAATGACTGACCTTTGAGACCCTTCCTGTCCAACTCAAGGGCTTCGACATTACACACACACACATACATACACACACACACACAGTATTTATATCCAGCAAGCAAAGCACACGTAGAGACATGTTCAATATGGCGATCGTACTCAGCGCATGTATGTGACCCTCACACGTAATGTTTTCTGTGCTCAAGCCCGTACAAATCCACAGCCCTAAACCCAACCCCTACCCCCCTACCACCACCCATCTCAACCCAACAAGACCTGCATTCTTTTTTTTTCTCCCCCGCTGCCTATGCCGAGGCCGTGTTTTAATATTTACCATAAAACTGACAAACTTGAGCCTTCATAGCGGATAAATCGTAATTAGCTGGGCGGGGCGGTGTTGGGGCGAGATGCCGAGGGGCTCTGGGGGGGGGGGCGAGAGGGGGCGTCTGGGGGTGATTCTATCTGATAAGAAGCTCAGCAGACAAGCAGGAAAGCGATTCTGTTGGGAGATTTTCCATTAGCCGCGACAACACAAAGCTTGCGTGTTTTGTTTTTTTTTTTTACTTTTCTGTATTTCTGTCTGCCGTTCTCTAGGCCTTTCATAAACTTTCTCCAGTTCTAAAACTGTACGTTAATATATGTGTGTAAATGTCTGTTGACGTATTTCCAGTGTTACTATGTGTGTGTGTGTGTGTAGTCTTGGTAGGCGTGTAATTGTCACTGTATGTCTTTATAATGTGTAAATGTGTCCCATGCGGCCATGCCCTTTTTTATTTAGATTTCTAACAGGTATTTACATATGCGCTCAATGTTTAATTGATTATGCAGTCTCGTTGTGTATTATGTAGGTGGCTGCACACTTTAAAGTGCACAATTTTATAGGTGTGAAAATGTGCATAAAGGTGTAATGTAAGTGCTTACCTGTAATAGTGAACGGTGTTTAATAAGTATATTTATATATATATATACAGAGAGAGGGAGAGAGAGAGAGAGAGAGAGATAGATAGATAGATAGATAGATAGATAGATAGATAGATAGATAGATAGATAGATAGATAGATAGATAGATAGATAGATAGATAGATAGATAGATAGATAGATAGATAGATAGATAGATAGATAGATAGATAGATAGATAGATAGATAGATAGATAGATAGATAGATAGATAGATAGATAGATAGATAGATAGATAGATAGATAGATAGATAGATAGATAGATAGATAGATAGATAGATAGATAGATAGATAGATAGATAGATAGATAGATAGATATTTATACTGCATGAATTGTCTCAGTGTAAAATACAAACGATTAAGTGTGTGCATAGTATGAGGTCTAGTTCAACTCTCTGCCCCCCCCCCTCAAATGGACCATGAAAGATCTGTTTTACGCAGGCTACGCCCCCCACCTCAATGCATTTATTGTCGCTGTAGTCAGAGCCGCACCTATGTATTAGTGGGCTCTAAGTACATTTGGGGGACCCTAGACTGCCTCAGCTAAGGTAATTCCCCCCTTCCCAGGTAAAATACTGCTATGGCCGCCGCTGGCAGATATAAGCCCCTCCCTCCCCGCAACTGAAGACCCTAGATGTTAAGTCAATTTAACCCGGACCCCTGTCAAACACTCAGATTGTTCTATTATTTGGCCCGCCGAATGAAAGTCCAGACAGGGGCCCCATTGGCATTATATGCCCTGGGCAGCCCACCTAGTTCACCTATCCTTACGAGCAACTCTACTTGTACAGTCGTAGTAAACTTGCAACTAAGAGAATGGCGAGAAAAGCACGGTGACAACATGTTCCAGGCAGAGGATGTCGGTGGAGAAGATGCCACCGTTGGAATGGAGAGAAAAATGTGCGAAAGTGGAGCGGTGGAGCCCCCTTAAAACCGATCCGGTTGGTGAGATGGGGTTACTACTGGTTACTGCTGGTTACTACAGGCTACAGTAGCTCTTTAAAATGTTCAAACAATCAAAAGTAAAGGTTTAAAAAAATAAAATTGCTGAGTAAACTAACAGAATGGCGAGGACTAATGAATATTAAAATACCAAGCCGTGTACTTCAAACAAATACAATACATGTGTTTGAAATACTAAAGTATAGATGATATTAATACAAGCTAAAAGGTGAACATAGGTCTTCTGTTTTAGTTTCAGCTATAGTTGGGATCTACTTCCCACACCTGGAAAATGTCATGTCACTTTTAAGTCCATTGCCCGCTATTAACGGAAACCTGGACCATATGTTTGAATAAAAGAATTATAAGGCGTTTGGATATTGTGATGGCCACACGGTCTATCAGTGTACCATGGTTTTCATAAACACAAGAGCTATCACTTCACCTAAAACATAAAACATCCATGTTTTAAAAAATCTTTACTTTTTAAAAATAAATAAATAAAATAAAATACTAGGTTACTGAGAAAGTTGTGTTGAAAAATTTTCAGTTCACCACGAAGTCAATTCATTAAATATTGGCATCGAAACAAGTTGGCCAGGATTTTGTTTGTTCTATGCCAAATCTTCAAACTCAATAACCCATAAACCCAAAACAAAAAACTAAACTAAACAGAATTCTGATACAGACATTTACATTGCCCTGGACACGTCTATTGATTTTTCCTTTTTTCAAAAAGTTTATTGTTTATTTTTCCTCAACTGGAACTGAGTATTTTACAGAACAAGTTAATACGTAGAAAAGTAACGAAGGAGGAAAAAAAGGGGGGGGGGGTATGTTGTAATGTTCCGCTCTGCTAATAACACTCGCGATGCTTTCAATTCTCAACTTCACCTCCATCAGCCGGATGCAGCTCTTTAGTTGTTGATTTTTTTCAAAAAGAAGCAGACGATCAATGCTGACACACTTTAGTATTGTAAATGCTATTTCTTTTGTTTTTATTTTGCTAGAGTTTTTTTTTTTTAGCTGTTAAACTTTTAGTGACCGATGGAGAATTGTGTGGAAAGACTCCCTAGAGAGGGAAATGAATAGTGAGGTTCTATTACAAAGATAAAATAAAAAAAAAAACATAATATAATTGAGGGGGAAAAAGGAGGGGTGGGGGTAAATGATGGAGGAACCAACAAAGAAATAATCAACATGGCGACTGGTGAAAATGTCGTCTGGTGACCTTTCAAAGAAAAATAAGAATTAAAATGTCAAAGCAGACGACGTCTGTTTCCATTCTGCAGCTCGTGAAAATTTTAATAATAATATAAATAAATAAAAATAAATAATACAACACATTTATTGATTTTTTTAAATTTTAAAACACTCTTTTATTGCTGGCAATATTCATGCCGTCGCATCGGTAAAAATGGATGAATATCTATCGATGCTTTTTGTCATTTTCTTTTGGTATTGAATAAGGTCATTTCATCGATTAGGGGCTTTATTGTATTTTTTATTGACATTTTCAATTGTAAAACTATTGTACGACTAATAAGTTGGTTTTTTTTAGTATTTTGTGTTGTTTTTGTTGTTGTTTAGTTTTCGTCATATTATGTTTATCGATGACAAGTTAAACAGGTCGTTTGAAGTCTGTTGTTTGATTAAATGGGAAGCAAATAATGTGGAAAACAAAAGTCACGTATTATTTTTACGCAATGCCGTGTTATCTACACAACATTTCCCATTATTCACTTTAATGCTGAATTAAAAAACAAGCAATTTAAGTCTTTTCCGTTTCGGACAAAGGACATTTTAGAGCATTTTCGTCGAACGAAATCCGTATTTTTTTCCGTGTTTTGATAAATAGAGAGGAAAGTAATCATGTTGAATAACTGTTGCAAAAATAAATAATGATTACGCCCCTTTGATTAGCTTTTATTATTTATATTTAAAATATAAGCAAAAACGTTACCTAGGAAAGTCTTTTTTTTTCGGCCCTGAGATGTCAGATCGCGAAATGGAATTTTGATGTACACTTGGCAGGCCAAGACCTACAAAATGATATATACATCATGGTTCTAGGACTTATGGTTGCTGAGATCTAGGGCGCTCCTATGTTAATATAGTTTATATAGTAAAAAACGGTACTTTACAAGCCCCCTTTTACGGCGAAACGGACACAAGTCATTTCTTGGCAGGCCAAGACCTACAAAATGATATATACATCATGGATCTAGGACTTATGGTTGTTAAGATCTAGGGTGATGACGGACAGACAGACAGACAGACAGACAAAACGGGGACAAAAAAAATCTTGTTATAACATTTTTCAATGTATGCTGTATTAATACATACGTGTGTGTTTAGTTGGCATTTTTGTTGGATTGTGAGAGGCGGGAATAGGACTTTTTTGTATCCCCACTTCCCGTAGCAGAACTGAATTGACCAAGGCCGTGTCAAAGCCTGGTGGTTCGTCGTCCTGGTCTTTGCCCCCACCCCCACCCCCACCAACGACTGGAGGGAAGGGGTAAAATGTTCACATATAAATTGATCGTGTATATTTCCTTCAATTTAATGATCGTTAAAAGTGACCCACGTTAGGTCTACTTAATCTGTCGAAAGGTAGGTTCCCCTCCCCCTATGTATCAAATAGATGTTCACCCGTTGTTTGTGTGGGTTCGCTGTGTTGCCGACAAGCTGTTAGCTAAACTGAGTTAGTATCCCTGCATCCCTTCTTTAGACAAGCTAGAGACTTCTTGCAGCCATGCATCTGTTTCTACACACAGGACATAAATTATACAGTATGCGCATCTACGATTTGATCGTTTACTTCGATCGCCGGCAGAACGTTTTTATTTTGTGAACTCAGTAGTGAAGGCCAATTATGTTTATTTATATTGCTGTACATAACCGGGTCATTGTTTATCGAGCCATCTCCTAATGCTTCATGTTTAAAGTCCTGTATAATATGGTGTCGTACACTTTGCATTATTGCGTCTTCACTTAAATGCGATTTAAACTGGCATGGGCGTCACCTTTCTCATGTCCCGATGTCCTTTGCGCCTATTCCACTTCGAGTCAGCACTAACTGTGTTGTTGATATTTCATTATAATTATTATGCGGGGGGGGGGGTGTTGGACCAGAGCAGTTATAATGTTGTTGTTTTTTGTTGTGGTTTTTTTTTTTTTTTGGGGGGGGTAGGGGGGGATAGAGAGAGAGAGGGAGAGAGGGAGGGAGGGAGAGTTGTACTGTGGGCAAAGAGTTTCAGATATATTTGGGCAACGAAACAAAAGTACCTGATTGCATCAGATTTTATTATTAATACGTAAGTTAAAAGATGGAGGGGGGGGGAGCTTTTGGCAGCGAAAAAAAAAAAATAGTAAATAGATAAAACATGAAAACGGTGAATAATGTATGTATAACTAGATCTGTCGATGATATATCTCTGGGCTGACTAGATTGCGTTGGGGAATGTTGAAATAACAAATTAATTGAAACGTAAGAGGGCCATTTTGAATAATTTTATTTCATTACAATAATAATTGCTTCATATCGTCTGCTCATCAGCTGTTTGATTATCGAATACGTCAGAGGAGAACGAGCAGATGTCGGCTAGAATATTTATTCCGCAATTTAAAAAAAAATGTCTCTTTTCTTATTACTAATGGATTGATCAATTCGTGTTATGTGGCATTTCATTTACATAAAGTAAATTAAAGAGAGTGGTCGTATTGACATTCTATAAAATGAATATATTCACAATTATATTACTCTAAGTAAACTAATTGTTTTATTTTTATTCATTTGTTGTTCATACTGTTGTTGTTTTGTTTTTTAATTTGCCCAAGCTTATTACAATGACCCAATTTTCTCATCGCAGAGCATAAATTCTCTAATTACCTGGAAGCTGCAAAACTACATTCTAACATGTACGTAACGCGCCATGGGAAATTCCCGGAATGGCTCGATTCGGGGAAAGTCTCCAAACTTAATGAGTTCATGGCCTTCCTTGGGTAAAAAAAAAACAACAAATAATAATAATAAATAAATAGTTAAATATTCAGAACGAATACTGTACGTCATAAATTCACGGTCGGCGCTGATGACTCATAGGGCCTGATAGGGGTTTTTGGCTTGCTTAGCAAAATAACAGTACGATACAGATTCGTTTTATTCATCAAACAAAAGAGAAACATACTTTTTATGTCGGTGGTTCTCACAATGGTCAGTCGTACCCAGCCCCGTAGCCAAGGGGGGCCGTGCCCCCCCCCCTGCTAGGTGTGGAGTGTGCCCCCCCTTAAAAAAGTAAAAGGAGGAAAAAATAAAGAAAAAGTAACTAAAATGAGAAAAACTGCCCCCCTTGCTACGGACCTGGTCGTGCCGCTGAAAATTATAGTCAATAATATAAACCATTAAAATCTGAGTTGTTTTTTTTCCCCTAGTGCTCGCGAAAACCGAAACATGTTTCTTAGTTGATCGCGAAACGCAAAAGTTCGAGAGCCACTGTGCTGTGTTCATTATTGTTTGTAATTACTTACCATTATTATTATTATTAGCTCGTGTTATGCCACGGGACGCCATATTTATCTAAGTGGAAACTAGTGCCCCCTTACCACACTTGCTCGGCTGTGGTGGAGATGACGAATGAGGACATGGGGACGGGGGAGGGGGGGGTGCTAAACATTAATGTCTCGCAATTTTTTTGCTGGTTCAGTCTTTCATAGTTATGACACCTCACCATTCAAAGGGCATCACGTGAGGCTTTACAGGCTGATGAGACACAGTCTAGCGGACACAGTCACACGGACACAGCTACACACAGTCATAGATACACTGTCTCACGGGCACAGTCACAAAGTCACAGTGTCACAGTCTCACAGACACACAGTCACAGTGTCACGGACACATAGTCGCTGTGTCACAGGCACACAGACACATAGACACACATAGATCTATACAATGTGTCAAGACTTTATACACGAAGCCTGAGTGACAGACAGTTCCATAGACAGTTCCATAGGCATTTCCATAAGACAGTTCCACAGACAGTTCCATAGGCATTTCCATAAGACAGTTCCATAGACAGTTCCATAGGCAATTCCATTAGACCCTCCCACAGACAGTTCCATAGACAGTTCCATAGACAGTTCCACAGACAGTTCCATTGACAGTTCCATAGACAGTTCCATAGAAAACGGTGATACAAATTAAAACAAGCTTCGCGTTGAAGTAAATAAATAGGTCCAGTAGTTACTCTTTGTCGTAAACTGTTACCCCCCCCCCTCCACCACCATTCCAGACCTGGCCCAGTGACAAATAGTGACGGCTACTACGTATATAAAGTGACTAATTTCACGGCTGATTGTGTAAACATTGACCTCTTGACCCTTACAAGTGAAGGGCGCTGTTTTGGATCGATTGATCTCCCCCCCCCGCCCCGCGATCTCCACACACCCCCCTCACCCCCGACAAACACAACTTTGCTCGGGCTCACATGTTGGGTAAGAAGTGTGAGTGTTGATGGTGGGGAGGAAGAGGGGTTAATGGGGGGAGGGGTATGTTTGGTTGGAGGTGGTGGTGGTGGTGGTGGTGTGGATTAGGTGCAAGGGTGATGGGGTGATGGGGTGAAATATCTTAGGGCCACGTGATAGACAGACAAATCAAAAGACTCCCAGGACGAGAAAGTCTTCTGTGATTGACATTTCGTTGTTGTTTTTTTCCCCTTCTCTCTCTCTCTCTCTCTCTCTCTCTCTCTCTCTCTCTCTGTCTCTCTCGTCCTATGCGTTTTCTGGTGAATTATTTCTGGGGCGAAATGTTACATTGTCTGCCTCAGTTCGGCCATGACCCAGTCATACAGAGAAACGATGAAGCCCGGAAAGTTTTCTTTTTTAGAAGCAAAAAAACATTGCTAGGACTTCACTTGCACCACTTCACTTGTTGATCATGTTTTATTTACTGGTATATTTTCTTTTCCTCATAAAACGAGCTCAATCATTGAACTATTTTGTTCATTTAACAAGGGGATATACAGTTTGAGAACATGTTGTTATTAAAACAGTCGGTCGGCAACCTTTGGTCTGTGGGCGATAATTTATTTTTTTGCCGGGCCGCAGAAGAAAATATACAAAAGGCTATAACGTGTTTAAGCGAAAACAATTTATTGAATTTATTAACTGGAGATTTTTTTTTTTAAATAAAGATACACGCTCTTACTTAGGGGCTGTCCATTAATTACGTCAACAAAATTGGGGGGAGAGGGGGGGTCAAATTTTTTTTTACAATTGTTGACAATGGGGGGGGGGGGGAGGTCAAGAAAAGATGACGTCAACAATGTTACTTTTTTTTAATTTAATATAATTACTTAATAAAGGAAAATTAAGCAGCGTTTGTAGTCCTGTGTTATACACACTCGCTTAACATTCAGTATTTTAATTAAACTAACTATATTCCTACTAATTTTGCCACATAAACATTTTGGAAGCCACCTTTTTTAGGGGGGGGGGAAATCAAATGTTGACGTAATTTTATAGGGGGGGGGGTCTCTAGAAGTTTGACAAGTTGTTGACAAGGGGGATGGGGGGGAGGTAAAAATCGCCAAAAATTTGTTGACATAAATAATGGACAGCCCCTTAAATAAGTATAGAAGAGGTCAAGGGAATAAAAAAAAACAACAGTATATTGGTGTTCATAAATAAACTCACCAATGTACTACTGGTATGCGGGATAATATAACTCAAGAATTTAGTGGTCTGTGGGGGGGGGGGGGGTCTGAAAATGTGCACAATATAAATGCGAATCATCGATTTAAAGTGATATTTCCGAAAGCCGCCATATTTGTTGTTATTGTGCTACACTTTTAAGAAGGGAAAATAGCTAAAAGATGGCGTGCATCTTATAAAAGTCATTTTAAGAGGACTTTTTGAATAGCTATGTGCTGAATGTATGATATATATGTTCTGTGATCTATAAAATGAAACATTAAGTACAAAAATATGTAGGCTATGTGAGGTGCCTTTGCCGTACCTGCTACTACTTGGCCCACACCTGGAGAAACGATTACTAATACGTGAATGGGCTCGTTGGAACATCCCTAATGGCGCCATCCCTGGGTTGACAGACATGATGTCTCATATTCACTAACATTTCACCTAGCCCAAGGTCAAGACACCGCAAATATATAAATTAATAAAAATTATTATTTCAAAACATTGAAACATAAAATCCACTTTCGTTTCATATTAGGCATAAAAGTTTAAAAAAAAAATATATATATATATAAGCGATTTGGGCTCTGCGTTAAATCGAAAGTAAAGAATGTATACAACAGTACTCCAGTTTAAAATACAATCATGAAAAAATCGGATCTGCCCGAAACCAACAAATAACCTAGCCAAAGGGGATATAACTCTATGCAAAGATTTTGCTGCGTACAGCTAGTTAATTATATTTTTCATCAATGACTTGAAAAAAAATAATATACTGGGCAAAGAGGGGGGGGTGTTCCTAGACCTAGGAAACTTTTATTGTGAAGGCTTTCGTCCTTGGGGCTATCGATCTGGTGGTTTGAGGTCCTACTTTCTTGAGTATAGCAGTCGTGAGTCGATTTAGCGCTGCCCGTGTATCTAGTTCATCAAGTGTAACTCCGGTTATTGTAACGTCAATGTCCAAGCGCCAGGTAATTGTAACAAAAGTTACACATCGCAGCAACCACACACACACACACATACAATACAAAACTGTGTACACAAATGTCACAGCCTGTTGGTGACGCTCCACACACTCACGTAAGCGCTGTATACAACAAGTGTCGCTTATGGTGTTTTGATATACAACACACACATGCTCTTATACAACACAACACAAAAAGTACTCCACACACCGCTGGTGACACAACATACAAACACACACACACACACACACACACACAAAACTACTCCACGCCACACTGGTGGCACAACACACTCACGCTCACACACACACACACACTTAATCACACACAGGACAAACAAGTGTTACTGTTACTTTCTAGGCCATGCGGGTAATGGGAAATTGACGAGATCTGGGGGAGGGGATGGAGGGGAGGTGGTGAGGGGGGAAGGGGTGGAGCCAGGCTGTGGCGGGGGGGGGGGACCCACCAGAAAGATGGCAAGACAAATAATGATTTCCTTCTTTGTTATTATCTCCTGGCGATCACACACACACACACACACACTCACTCACCGCCTGATCGATAGTCGGCTAGTTGGCTGTGTACAACCTAACCAAACGGATGGACGTAAACAAAAGACAGAAAACTCTCCGTGATAAAAAAAAAAAGTGTTACCAGAAAAGTCTGACATTCCCAGAATTACTTTAAAAAAAAAAAAAACAAATGTAACTGCTGGTCTAATTGTCTGCTTGGCTGCCTAACTGTCTGTGTCTTTGTTTGTCTGTTTGTATTTCCCATTTGCATCCTTTAACTAGATGCCTACATGTTTGTCTGTCTGTACTTTATGTATTTTTTTTTAAATTTCTTCATATAAACTCTTGAATTTAGTATTCTACTGGAATGAAAAATGAAAGTAGTGGTCTACTGCAGTGGTCCCCAAACCCCGGTCCGTGGACCGGTCCCTGCAACAAATGTTACTGGGTCGCCCAAGAAATGTTTAATTATTTCCATATTATTTATTTCGTGGTTGTGTCACTTTGCATGGACGAGAAATAATCAACACCACACCCCCTCCCACACACACACACACACTTTTCCAGTGGGCCGTGGTGAAATTATCAAACTCTGACCGGTCCGTGGCGAGAAAAAGGTTTGGGACCACTGGTCTACTGGAATGAAACAAAAACTCGTGATTTTAGTTGCCCGTGAGATATGAAATGTAGCCGACCGCTTCTTTGAGTTCATAAATCTGGCGATGACAGAGAGTACATAAATCTCTACAAACTAACGAGTCTGATGTTCACGAAGATTTAGGTAGTAAACTAAAGTTCCCTTAGCCCATACGAGCCATCGGGGTAGATGAAAAGTAGAATTCACCTGTTTCTATAACCTCGGCCTATGAAGGGATTGTGTGGTTAGCACAACGTCCAACTTAAAGTTAGGTACCCATTTCACCTGGAAAAATTCCCATGGTTCTCACCGAGGATCGAACCCAGGACGCTCAAGTCGACAGTCGAGTATCTACACCAATCGGCCATCCGTCTCAGTTTACTGTATTGAAAAATGTCGATGATGAAGATAATAATAACCATAATAGAAAGTTAGTATTGATAGTATAATTTCTTAACGGGGATTACCCATAGTTCCTCATTCCGAAGACAAACAATCCCTCCCCCAAAAAAAAAATGCCTGAACATCCCGCGCGCTGCCCTGATTGAAGCTTATCTTCATTTATCTGCCCCTTCCAAAGACATGGCAAAATTGAGGCGGGTTTGAGAGGCCTGATGATAGATCGTCTGCTCGGGAGATCATAATATCAGACAACAAGGAAAGATAACTAGCTACAAGTGAACTCATTGCAAAGGGGAGATGAGCTTAGTTATTTCTCCTTTACAATATTTGTCTCTATGTTACAATACATATGTGTATGTGCCTGTATATGTGTGTGTGTCTGTATATCTATCTAAATAAAGTAAATATCAACGTAGCTACGAGTTACCCACCTATCTATCTGCCTAGGTCATAGGTCAGCTATCCGTGGTCTGCGGGCCCCTTTCTATTTGAGATATGGGCCCTTTTATAAGGTCAGATATTATATGTCAGTGCAAAATATTCAAGTATATATATATGACAATCGCTCACTAAGAAATTTTTTTTGGGGAACCCCTAGAAAGTGGGAGCCCTAAGCTATAGCTTGTATGGCTTATACATAAATCCTGCACTGACATAAAAAAAAACAATGGAAGGGAGGTATGCGTAAACACATACTGGTTGATTAACGCTCTGATTGGCGGAATAAGACATTTATATACAAAAAGATCTGCAATGTCAAATTCCTTTTGCCGGATTCTTTTTTTAAGCGAGAAGTTTTAAAAATTTGACTTAGAAATCGGTGTTGACATCATCGCTCAAAATGCCACGTCGCCATGTCTGACCCCTGTGTCTTGCCTGCACTTTGACCAAACCCTGTGGACCATCCACTAATTGCTTCAGTTTTCAGAGGAATCCATTAGCAGAACAATCTCTCTACTTCCTACAATAAAACCCCCCACGTTTTAACATTCCACTCCACCAACTAAAAGGGAATAAATCCTCCCCTTCATTCTTTTATCCTCCTCTCACCGACTCCTCACTCATTCTTTTATCCTCCTCTCACCGACTCCTCACTCATTCTTTTATCCTCCTCTCACCGACTCCTCACACATTCTTTTATCCTCCTCTCACCGACTCCTCACTTTTCTTTTATCCTCTCCCCCCCTCTTCCTCCGTCCTTTTATTTTCAAAATCTTGAAGCCGTCTTAAGAAAGATGACCGACCAAAAGGGTTAAAGTAATGGACAGTCTGAGCTGCTTACTACAGACACTGACCAACATTTTATTCCTAGATGTGATTCGTTTTTTTTCTTATTATCGAATGTCATTTTCCACCTTGTATTATTTAGTGATGAGGTGATTCATTGGAATCGGAGATAGGAACTATTGGGGGTATCGGAATCGGAGACAGGCACTGTTGAGGGTATCGGAATCGGAGATATGAACTATTGGGGGTATCGGAATCGGAGATAGACACTATTGATGGTATCGGAATCGAAGTGAGGAACTATTGGGGGTATCAGAAACAGAATAGGGATTGCAATTTACCTCTTTTACTGATTTCTTATCCCATTCATTAGACTCCAAAGTAACATTAACTGAAGAATTCCACGAAGTCTGTTAGTTCTATACAACGAAATCGGGAATCGAATAGAAATTGAAAGATCGGTGAAGAATCGATTATTGCATCGGAACCGGTTGTTTTAGTTTAAAAAAATCGGTAATTGTAACGGAATCGGTAAAACATTTGGACATAAACCCTTGACCAGTATGATAAACCAGGGCCGGCCTTTGGCCGATTTGACCGAGTACTCCAAATTGGGCCCCGCGTCTGGCAGGGGCCCCGCATTTAGCATACCACTGAGAGTCATGGTTCTTGTCGCAGGCTAGAAGAGGGGCCTCGCAATTCGTAAGGCCTGGCCCTGGATAAAACGCTTTCAAATTCCGGATATTTTTTTTTTTTACTTCACATGTTACTTCAACACTCTCCACCCCCTAAACTCTTCCCCTATCCCAGGGGGTCGGCAACCTTTGGGTCGCGAGTACTCGCGAGCTGCATGCGGCTCTTTCGATGTCAAGTTGCGGCCTAATCAAATACCATAATATTGAAACAGCAATTTTAGTGGCTCTTTATAAAACCTGAGAAAATTGTAAATTATAACTTTTGGCTTTTTCGTCTCAAAAGGTTGCCGACCCCCTGCCCTACCCCCTCCCTTTCTCTCTCTCCCCCCCCCACCCACCCCAACCTCCACTCCTAGTAAATGTGTTTGCATGTATGTGAATATTACATAGCCCCTAAATACAATGTTAATTTACCGATTCCACACACACACACTATAATATAAATATACTGTTATCCTTTGAGTTCATATGTCCATTCTGTAAACAGTCTCAGTGTTCATCTGCTCACATTTATCTATTGACCTATCGGACTAGCCAATGATCGGGAAATCCCGAGAGATTTCTTTTTTTTCTTCCTTTCTTTTATTCAGCGGTCTTTATTTTCCACCGGGGGGGGGGGGGGAGTGCCAAAACCGGACGTGACGTTATCTGATTTCATTTCGGTAACTAATAATTATTGAAGGTGTACAAAGAAATGCCGGTTGTTTTCGTTCGTCGGAATCTTTATTTTTATATTTATAAATTCAATGACACGAAATCATATTTTTTCTTCTTATTTAAATTAAACACATAAATACATTTTCTACTTGTACTTTGTCTTCCATTAGCTCTACAGCCCAAGTAGGTCTTTGACCTGACGTAGTACTCCTTTCTGCAGTAGGGTGTGTATATGTGTATGTGAGTGTGTGTGTGGGTCTCTGTGGGGGGGGAGGGGTACGCATTTGTGTGTGTCTGTGTGTTGGGGGGGGTGTATGAGTCTGTGTATGGGGAAGTGTGTGTGGAAACGTGTGTGTGTGTGTTTCGGTTAGTCTGTGTGTGCAGGGGCGCCGAGAGCCAACACGGGTCCAAGGGCAGGACATCATTGCGGGCCCCTTAATAAACAATGAATCGTGAAAAAATTGACATGGTCGGGGCGGCCGGGCCCCCTTACAGATGCGGGCCCCCTGGCAATGACCCCGCCTGCCCCCCTCTCGGCGTGCCTGTGTGGGGGGGGGGCTGATTGTGTTTATGTGTCTGTGTGTGTGTCTGTATATGTGTGTGTGTCTGTATATGTGTGTGTGTGCGCGTCTGTATATGTGTGTGTATCTGTATGTGTGTGTGTCTGTATATGTGTGTGTTTGTATATATATATATATGTGTGTGTCTGTATATGTATCTCTGTATGTGCCTGTGTGTGTAAGGGAGTGTGTGTGTGTGTCTCTGTGTGTGAGTGTGAAGGTCACATGATGTGGTTCACAAAGTGTCACTCAAGGTCATTTTACTTTTTATTCACAGATAACGATAAAACACACAATAAGTTCGCCACTGGACACGGTCAATAGTTACACTTGGTAATTTAACACAGTCAATTGTGTGTGTTTGTTGTTTTTTCCTAAGTGCATCTATATATAATATTTGTTTCTGGATGGGTTTAAGCCAACTTTAATATATTCATCCAAAACAAAACTGTCATTTTTATCCAATTTTTTTAACGGGGGTCGAGAGGGGGGGGGGAAGGGGGTTCAGGACCGTTCGTATGGATAAAAAAACAAGGCATCTGCCTAGAGCTTTACTTTAATAAAAAATGGGGTGGGGGGAGGGTCTTTAGGGATATTTCTATTTATAGCCACAAGCAAGGCTATTCTGAACCCCAGGGTAAAGTTATTTAATAGTTTGAGGTTGTCCTAAAAGACCCGAACTTCAAAGATTATTAGGGACCGAACATTTTCGTGCGGTAGACAACTGCGTTTTTTTTTTTGCTTAGGGCCCTCGAGTATACCGTTAGCTAGGGACCCTAAATGTACTTATGTATGGGCCCTCAGATAAACCTTTGAGTAGGCACGCTAGGAACACCAAATGTACTTATGTATGGGGGCCTCAGATATATCTTTGAGTAGGCACGCTAGGGACCCCAAATGTACTTATTAATGGGGCCCTCAGATATACCTTTGAGTAGGCACGCTAGGGACACCGAATGTATTTATATCTAGGCGCTTTAGACAATTATTGTTCCACACAAGGGTTAGGTTTGTCATGACATCAAAACGGTGTTGAGGAAATAGTGACCTGGAAACTAATCGCGCTGTCGACTATGAGTGTGAACATGAGAATAACAAACATGGAAGACATTGGATCAAATGAACATTGCAACGGACAAATCAGAGCATTAGAAAACGATTATCATTTACAAGCTGGAATTAACACAATGTTCATTGTGGGCGTTAGTAATTCTCATAAATCAACCGTAAAAAATAAAAATAATTTACTGTTGTTATTGTAAAATTTGTTTTCCGTGATATTTCTGTCGCCGCAATACAAATTATTGCTCACAGCGTGCGTGCATTCACTCACACTCACAGATGCTGTCAAATATATATATATAACTCAGGAGGCAGATAGTCGTCGTGTTCCACCATTCACCACTCCCTCTCCAGCCCCCCCACCCTTCTCTTCCCCCTCGCCGTGTACTACATCAATATGTGTGTGCATTATGGCACCGCCATACTATGCTATTTAGGAAAGGGGTGAAGTGTGGTGGGGAGGGGTGCAAAAATACAGGACGGAAGCCCCTTTAAGGGCGGCCATATCTTAGAAGACATTTTATGAATTTTCTTTTAAAAAAGTCGAAGTCATATGAGGAGGGAGAGGCTAAATACTGTTGCACCCGGGCGGCGGGTAGTCTAGGCGCGGCACTGTGTGTCTGTGTGTGAGAGAGAGAGAGAGAGAAGAGGTGAGTGAGAGGTACACATACGTATTTAGTACACACACACACCACACACACACACACGCACACAGAATGGAGGTGAATGGTTGAGTACTACATGTAGTAGTTAGTAAGTGTGTTGTTGTTAGTGTGTATATGTCGAAGAGGCGGGGTGATGATTGAATTGGGGAGTCTGTGGGTGTGTGTGGGGGTGTGGGGGGTGGAGGTGTAGGGTAGGGAAAGAGTATAAAGCTGCGCTGGTAGTACGTTGACAGGCTCCTGACAGTAATTGGTGTCAGTACCAAGGCTGTCATGAAGCGCCTAACAAAGAGCAACTGTCATCCGCTGGATGACTAAGGCTGGAAAGACGATGATGATGATGATGGGCTCTCTTTGACATTCGCTTGACAGTAACGAACCAAAAGGAAACCCGTTACCTACGTCCTACATCACACGTTCAATGCATATGCGTGGACACACAAAAACGGATTCACTTGAACGAAATCACCACTGATTATATGAGACTAATACATTCTAATGAAAGCGCCAGCATTCTTGTATCAATGAAGCCGTGTCCTAATCCTATGGTGCACAGCTTTATAACATAGCACTCGTTGCCACGAAATTGTACATGTCTATATATAGAGCTGATATATAAGGATAGGTTGGTTAAATAATGGATGAGTATATAGACTGAAAGGCAGATGTATGGATAGATAGATAGATAGATAGATAGATAGATAGATAGATAGATAGATTGATGGGTAGATAGATAGATAGATAGATAGATAGATAGATAGATAGATAGATAGATAGATAGATAGATAGATAGATAGATAGATAGATAGATAGATAGATAGATAGATAGATAGATAGATAGATAGATAGATAGATAGATAGATAGATAGATAGATAGCGAACATATATATACAATACCTCCCAGAATCAACCAAATATATATATTTAAAAAAAACGCAACTTGTGAATCTCTCCGTCCTTGCTCGTTCCGGTTAAAGACAAAACTATAAACATGGCTCCCATTATGAAGTGGTGTTTTGAAGCAACTGACTGAGTTCCCGTGGCCACAAAATACGCCATAAAACTCTGCTCCCGTGGAAACCCCCCGACGGTCTTGATGCCGTCGATCGCCCCGTTGAGTGACGATTGATGGCTTTTATGGCCAAGTTGCGCCGATTATTTTCAGCTCTGCATTTAACTCTACGGAAACGCTGGTGAGCGTTGGGAGGATGTGCGCGGCGGGGCCGGGACCGGGGGAGGGGGGAGGCAAAGGGGAGTTGCGGGTAATGGGAGAAAAAAACAACAACATTGAATGTGGTGATAATGATAACAATGGGTCAGAAGAGATTACAGTGTCTGCCCACACAACTATATCACCGCGTGTCATGGCGTTTGCAGTTGATCCACGGCGAGTCCTTGAGTTGATCAGACATGAGTGATTGTTGGGGGGGGGGGGGGGGCACGTTTTGTTTATTTCTTTCATTGTTGTTGTTGTTGTTTTTTAAACTCACCTACTTCCTGCTGCTCTTACAGATGGAGCTTGTTCCAGTTTTAAAAAAAATTAACTGTATTACAATAAATACAAAAAAAAGTTATCAATAAAAGCACGTATAGGATGTATTGCCACAGTCCATTCGCATCAATTATTCTCTTTATTTCTGTTCAGTGGATCCGAGAACTCTGGTGTCGTGGGATTACCTAAACCCCCACTCTACCCCCAAGGGGCCATATTGTCATCTTGGGCCCTCTGTGCCCAGTTTCTCACGCTAGTTAACCCAAGTCTGGTCCCAGTCGTTTTTGCTTTAAGAGCTTTAGTGTCCTTAAATAATTTGACACCTGAGAGAGTAAAGTCAATGGACCACCCCCTCCCCTCACCCAACTGGCTCACTTCTCGTGTCAATGAATTCTTCGAGCATTGTGAGTATATTTAGCTCAGACTAAGTCTTAAATGCGTAGACCCTATGAAGGCTTATATGCTGCTTTGCAATTATTTAGACTGAAAGAGATCTTCTCTATCAAGAATACGATCTCAGTCAATCTGTCGATGAACAATCCAAAGATCCCAGGCAATCTGTCGATGAACAATCCAAAGATCCCAGTCAATTTTTCGATGTACAATCCAAAGATCCCAGCCAATTTGTCGATGAACAATCCAAATATCCCAGTCAATCTTAAATATAGTGCACACCATTCTGAACAATTTGTATATTTACAATAGTTAAACTTTTAACTTTATAAAAGTGTGAATCAATATTTTTTTTTAAATCTTACTTTGTAGGAAAGTTAAACCTATACGCCAGTGGCGGCAAACCCATGGCATTCGTGCCACAGTCGGCACCCCCGACTAAAATATCACTTCCTTTAATCTTAATTGGAGTGTTGGCATTTTGCTATAAGTGTTGTTTTTTTTTTTTGTTGAATTTATGGGCAGGCGGCCCCAAAAAGGTTCGCCACCACTGCTGTACACCATACATGTACACAGTGCCTTTCTTAGGTGCTTGGCAGTCCTGGGCGAAGACTTGGAAAATATTTGGGGTGGGGCCTTAGGCAAGAGTACATGACGGGGCCCTCTTAGTACCACAGAAATGACGGGGCCCTCTTAGTATCACAGAAATGATGGGGCCCTCTTAGCACCACAGAAATGACGGGACCATCTTAGCACCACAGAAATGACGGGGCCCTCTTAGTACCACAGAACGTATACTGCAAGGAATCCTCCGAGACAGGCGGGGCAGGGGCATGGTGGTTGCCTAATCCGCCTATTCATAAATACGCCCCTGTATACAGTGCCGCCGAGAGGGGTGGGGGCAGTGGGGCGGGGGTAAATGCCCAGTGGCCCGATGAGTTATAGGGGCCCGGACTGAGCTGGCCAATCAACTTTTGAAAATATTATTATCAGCACCGGGGGGGGCGTGATAGCCCTGCCCAGGGGCCCGAAATTTCTGTCGGTGGGGGCTGTATAAACATAATACAACATTAATAAAAAAATAGTCTAAATTCATCTGCACAACAGCTTATAAATTATTTGACGGCTACCAGCCTCACCCCTTTACCTACCCCCGTCCCTTACCCCCACCCTCCCTATTGCACTCGTAATGGGGGGGGAAGAAGTCTGTTGGAAGCCATTTTTTTTCCATTTCTTTTTTTTTTCAACTCTTCAATGGCACACTTGTGAAGTGACTTTTGAGGCGATACCGTTGATAAGAAGTTGTAAGTTAATGTTAAATGTGTCCACCACCGTGTGTAAATCTCAGGTCTGTTTAAAAATTCGTTGTATGGGGTAATGGAAAACAAATTATAATTAAAAAAAAAAGACGCGTATAGCAAATAGAAGGTATTAGATTATACAAATTGGGTGGGGGGGGGGGCAACAAGATAAAAATTAAATAAAAGGAATTAAAAAATAATTTTTCTTTTTAAAAAAAAAAAAATTGTTCCTTAATGGTGTTTGTCTTATAAGATCCTTTAGATATATCTGGCTTGAACTATTAAAGTCAAAACTTTCCTTTTATC
>JAGDYQ010000002.1:20312824-20313877 GCA_021962125.1 Bulinus truncatus
GGGGGGGGGGAGAGATGAGCGCTGAGTTCAAACTTGTCCAGGGCGCCAGCAGCCTTAAGAATGGCCCCGTTGAGTGTCATCTTGACCTGGGGGGGGCGGCTATTGAACGTAAGACGCGACCAATCGATCATCATAGGAGAACAGAGAGAGAGAGAGAGAGAGAGAGAGAGAGAGGACCACTCGCTATCATTGCTGGGGATTAACTGGAAGGTTAGATCTACTGCTACTAGTTTTAGAGGAGGGGCCCGGGTGGAGGGGCCCGGGGGGCGAGATGGCTGAGTTCTTTGACTCGTCTCGATTAGCTTTGAACAACAAAAGTTTCCTCAACAAACTACACAGCATGACAATCACCGCGCACCCCCCCCCCCCACACACACAAGAACACTTTCCCTGGATTTACTTTCATCACGACCAAGTAGGCCAATCGGAATTAGGTAGCCCATCCATCCTACCCCACCCCCTACCCCACACCCTCGTCCCTTCACACAACAAGATAATATTTGTTCTTCGCCTCCCAAGATGTCTGTCTACATGTTTTAAGAACCGGGTGAATACCAACAACGGGGGAAAAAAAGAGGATGTTATAATTATTTTCTTTTTTAGGTAGAAAAATCTGAACGACAATGCCTAGAATTTTTTTTTTTTTAGAACGAAAGTTTAGCGTACAGGTGAATCAAGAGTTGGGGATCGGCTAAGGTAAAGAAGCCGATTAGGTTGAAAGAAGGGGATCATAGGACAAGGGCAATTGGGAATCCTAGCCCAGGTGAAAAAAAAATAGCCGCTTTTCTTCTTTTCAGCAGTTAGGCGAAGAGAATGTTAAAAAAAAAATAGGTAGATGTGATGTAGTCCTATAAACTGAGGTCTTGTTATAGCTAACGTCTTCCTGCTACAGCCCTCATCATCCCGGCTCGCGTTAGAGACAACAACACGGCACTCTCTCGTCTCTCCCTCCTTGTGAAATTCCCCCCTGGTTCCCAACCAGAGCGACTCTTCTCTCACTCAACTATCAGCAGTAACAGAGTTTGAAAAAAACGAGAAGAGAGGGAGGGGGGG
>JAGDYQ010000002.1:20314377-20327122 GCA_021962125.1 Bulinus truncatus
GGACTACTTGTACTAGTATTCGTAGTAACACTCTATCTATCTATCTATCTATCTATCTATCTATCTATCTATCTATCTATCTATCTATCTATCTATCTATCTATCTATCTATCTATCTATCTATCTATCTATCTATCTATCTATCTATCTATCTATCTATCTATCTATCTATCTATCTATCTATCTATCTATCTATCTATCTATCTATCTATCTATCTATCTATCTATCTATCTATCTATCTATCTATCTATCTATCTATCTATCTATCTATCTATCTATCTATCCAGCTATCTATCTATCTATCTATCTATCTATCAATCTATCTATCTATCTATCTACCTTCTTATCTTTTTATCTGTCTTTTTGACTTTCTATCCATCTGTCTTTCTATCCTTCTGTCTTTCTACCCATCTATCTATCTATCTATCTATCTATCTATCTATCTATCTATCTATCTATCTATCTATCTATCTATCTATCTATCGACCTACCTACTAACCTATCTACCTACCTTCCTACTTACCTATATGTTTTTCTGTTTATCTGCCCGTCTGCCTGTCTTTCACAGACAAACACACAATACAATGTATGACTATATCAACAATACAATTTATGATTAAATCAACAATACGATATGTGATTGTATCAACAATACAATGTATATCATTATTATTCGAAGTCAGATACAATATTGACATAGTTGCTCAATCTGTCGAGATTTCTTCTTGTGTATCAATCTGTCGAGATTTCTTCTTGTGTATCTGTCAATGTATCTGTCAGTGTATCTGTTATTGTATCTATCAGTGTATCTGTTACTGTATCTGTCAGTGTATCTGTTATTGTATCTGTTAGTGTATTTGTCAGTGTATCTGTCTATGTATCTGTCAATGTATCTGTCAGTGTATCTGTTAGTGTATCTGTCAGTACATGTACACTCCAAAAGATGAATTAAAAATGTAAAATCAATCTATTTCAAGTCTTTACAAACTAATACTGCCCCTAACTAACGGCTTGTATTCGTTGTAAGCCGAGTAAAAAACCCGACACTCACTATGGCTTGAACCCGTGACCTTCAGGTCAACATTTGTGCGCTCTACCTCAAAGCCATCATATACAAAAAAAAAAAACAACCCATACCTAGCATTCCGATTGAATGTGATTCTTCGCGAAATTGAATCACAACTCTTCAACCCGATTTGTCTCTCACATTTCCATTCAAGAATGAAAGAAAAATAAAAGGTTTTGAACCACACATAAGACCGTGTTCATACGTTAAAGCCTGAAATAACAGCACAGAGCTACGTCACACCATCAAAACGCCCGACCCAATCAAAATTCAAGAAGGAGGTGTGCATAAAGAGGAGTGTGTGAAGGGGGGGGAGGGAGTAGGCTTAAAGAATAAACGAGCAGGTGATAATAAGTATTTGTTCAAGCAAAGTTTTTACCCCTGGGGGGCCGAGGTCGTATTTGAACAGACAACAAAACGGGGCCTCGTAGAATCCGCTCATGCGTAAAATATTAAGCGGCGTCCCCCCCCTCACCCTTTTTTTTCCTTTCTCAGCTTCGCTTGTCCCAATCAAAGAAAAATAAAAAAATTGACAAGACTATTATTATTATTATTTAATTTTTTTTTTACACCGTCTCTCTATTCTGTCAGTTTTCTGTTGTCTGTCCTTTCAGGACAGGTAAGACTCCCAACAGATTTGTAGACGCACAGACGAGACGGGGAAATAGACCTGAAAGAGAGAAAAAAAATTGTACGAAGTTTTCAACATGTCAACTGTCGTCTTTTACATACATACCTTAAACTTCAGAGGTTCCCCCGCTTCAACTTTGTTTTGTGACCCCCCCCCCCATTAATTGAAGAGAATATACCCCACCGAACCCACTTCTGCATTATTAAAAGAAAGTCGCTTTTTGTCTGAAGCAGTTCAGAGAGAATAAACTGCGTGTTTAATATATCACAAACAGTTTTCATCGGTATCGTGAGACACAAACTTTCTGGGGGGGGGGGGGGGGGGGGTTGCGAACTACAAGTCGAGAGCCGCCATCTTACAACATAGGCTTGTCATTTTCTTGCAGCTTTGTTGTTTGTCATTTCTATGATTGTGCATTGGAGAGGGGAGGGGAGGAGGAATTAAGGTGGGCGAAACATTTATTTTTTTTTTCTTTTTTTTTAAATGCGAACATAATTTATTTTAAATTGAATACGACAAATATACGAAAAAATATAACTCAGTGGTTATCACAGACTGACAAAACCTTAAAAATGAACGCTAATAGGGGATTTCCCTTTAATTTCTGGGTGCTTGGTGCGGCTAGAGATAATGGCGGTGCGCAATTTTTGAAAGAAATACATTTTTTTTTCATGTGCGACATTACGTTATTGAGTAAAGGTATCCTCAAACCAATGCGAATTTCGCGTATCTAGGTAGCTCGCGAAATTCGCCCCTCTTTCGCGGCAATGTATTTATATGGAGATGCTCAAACCGAGGAGAATTTCCGCGGCGGTGCAGAGAAATTTCGCGGCATCGTTTCTTGCAGAATTTTTTCGCGTTTCGCGAGTGTAAACAATCCAAAATGGCTGCCTAGAAACATCGACTCAAATGAAAATCAATGATAAAATTGATATAAATGTCTTAAAATTAACAAATAAGACTTACATTTATATATAGAAACATGAATTATATCAGATTATACCAAAAAGTAAGTGTTTTTTTTTTCACTTTTTACTTGTAAAATACAATAACTGTAGAAAATGTATAATAAGAAGAAAATGTCTGCCGACGTCTTCAAACAAAAAAAAAGAAAATTATAAGAAAACTTTTATCCCGTCGGCTGACGCCCACTTTCGCTTCGCCTAGGTGTAGCGAGGGTTTTTTGCGCTTAGAAAAATCTCACGTGAGAAATAGCGCAGCGGAAAGTTTCGCTTTGGTTTGTGGATACCTTAATTAAGGCTTAATTGGTCTACTGAACGAAACATTTGTGTGCTCAGTGACAATCTCAGTGTGACAGATTTTTTTTTGCGGTGCCGAGTGAACGTTTTGAACGTGTTTGAATTACTGTTAGCTCGTACACGCGCACTGCTTAGAGGGAAAAAGTGGTCGTCACATCTGAGAATTGCACAAACATTTAACAGCACTCTTCCTAGTTCAGCGCCACACAACTCGCAGCACCCTGCATGTGATATTGCCTACAGTTGATAATTCAGTAGTCGTAATTTACAGACGTACCCAAGACAGACATATATATCTCAGTTAAATAATAGCCCCCCCCCCCCATATGTAAATAGAAATTTAAGAGTTGGCTAAAAAGTCTAGAGTTGCGTGGGCGTTCAATTGTAGGGACACAGGGCGACAATGTGTCAATAGATATGACAGGTAAACACGCACCTACAAACAAACACACACACACACGCACGCACGCACAAGCGAGCGCACGCTAATAGTAATGTATATAAAAAAAACTTTTTTGAAGAAATACTCACATTACGTTAAAGATAATATCTGTTATTGAACACTTTTTTTTACGCCCGTAACTACTTTACAACAACTACGTTACCACAAACATACATATTGAGAGGTTACCGTATATTAACGCAAGTTTGGTGTGTGTGTGTATGTATGTATGTATGTGTGTGTGTATATGTGTGTGTGTGTAAGAGTGTCGAAGTCGTACCAATGCTAATTTGACTTTACTCTCCGTCAAAGGGCAGAGAGAAACTTTCTCGAAACTCAACGTGATGGCTCATACGACCTAAAGATCTTTTATATTTTTTTTCAACTCCCCGTTTGATAGACACACAGAACAGGGAGAACCAATCATCTACTCTGATCCGGATCACTATAACTTGCCAGGCAACTGATTACTTAATGGACCAAACGAAAATATTTTCCTTTTCTTTTTTTTATCTTTTGGTGGCGAGAACGATTGAATTCTGGTCACGTTATTTAGTTACTTAAAGGGGGAAATAATCTACCCCCACCCCTTTTTTTTAAAAATATATTCTCCCTTCAATAAAATCTCTCCTTTCATGTCACCATATTGGATCAAGTTAGGAATAAAATTTACCGCCCAAAAAAGGGGGTGGGGGGGTGGGGGGAGAGGACCCGCATTGAATTTAAAATTGATAATGGTAGACTTGAAAACAGTGGAGGGTGGAGGTTAAGGGACCCGGGAGGGGGGGGTGGAAGAGGAGGGGAGGGGGGGTCGTTCATCGCGGTGATGGAAGTAAATGCTATAGATATCTTGCTAGCCCCCAACTAAGAATGACGTTACACAAAGACGCCATCGACAGAAGAAAGAAAGAAAAAATACAACACTCGAGCTATTTCGACGAAACATCGCCGCTGTAAAAAGATGTGCTGGTGAATTAATACCGAGTTATCGTCTCTAGTTCCATGCACCCCTCACACCCTTACCCATCTCCCCCCCTCCCCTGCCCCCTCCCCAACGACTACTGGTCCCTGGGGCACGATCCACCGACACAAGAGAAGATGATTATTTGTGGGGTGTGCCCGCTCTGACGCTTGACAATCTCGGTGTGACAGATTTTTTTTTTTGCGGTGCCGGGTGCACGTTTTGAACGTGTTTGCATTACTGTTAGCGTGCGCGCGCGCTCGCTTGTGCGTGCGTGTGTGTGTGTGTGTTTGTAGGTGCGTGTTTACCTGTCATATCTATTGACACATCCGCGTGAATTCTTTAAACAGTGAACCGCGTAAATAATAAGAGATATCGCGTTTTCCCTTTTTAAAATCTGATAAAAAATCTTTTTACGATATCCGGAGCGAACGAAAACGGAGGCAATACTTTCCATATGAAACCATAAAGATCCAGTTAATGTGTTCTAGACACTCAAAAATACACACCAAAAAAAACAACAAAAACAAGTTTTTTTATAATCATATAGAGGATAAATATAACTAGCTGTACCCTGTAAAACCTTTGCATAGAGTTATATCTCCATAGGTTTGATAGGTAGGCTAGGTTTTTTTTGGTTTCGGGCAGATTCGATTTTTTTCATGATTGTATTTTAAACTGGAATACTTTCGATTTAACGCAGAACCTAAATCGCTATTATTTATATTATATTTAATACATTACAAAAAAAACCATCATGAAATGAAAATAAGGAATGAAGTAAAAAAAATAGATTAACATTTAACACATTATCTGCCTTTCCAAAGACTTATCTTTACGTATGGTAAATGGGTAAGTAAAGACAGATTCGGTGAAATTAGTGTCCTGGAGGAGAGTTTCAATTTAGATTAGGTTCTTTGGCTTTAAATTTAGTAGGAGGTCACTTGGGTTATTAATGAAAACCGATAATATAGAAGAAAACCGAGAAGATTTTACGAAAAATTAATGAAAATTGGAATAGATGATAACCGAAATAAATCAGAACCGAAGTCTTATTGTTGAGGATTATACACGACAGGAAAAGCTCATTGAAAAACTTCCTTTTTTTTACATTCAACCTATCCAATAATCCATATTTATACAAGAAGCCTACGTATGAACAATTACAGGTATAATCCCTTATTTATATCGCAGTGCGGTTAATTCTTCACTTGGCGCCAGTTATACAGTACGTTCATTTTCTAAAACTTTTCTACAACCACTCTCTTGCAGCTCTGCCGGAAACTGACAAGGTCTTGAAGACTCTTGAAGTGATTTGAATTCCTTGAGTACCCACCTCACCAAGAAAGGTTCCTCCGACTTTTTTATATTTTTTTCATGTTTTAAAGCCGAATTTTTAATCTGAAATTATTGTATTGTCGACCCCCCCCCCACTTGCTCTTCTTTCTCCGTTTTCCATCTATTTGCGACAGAGGTTTATTTCTAAAGTTCTTACTCAAATCTCTCTAATCTGAGCCAGGATTCAATCTACGCTGTCAAGTCTTGATTTCAAATTGTACGGGAGACATTTCCCCTTCACGGGCAAAGAAATATAAATAAAATAAAGCAATGACAAAACGTCAAAGAATACGCCCAAGAACCCTATATCGAATAATGGGCGTTGGCTACCCCCCTCCCCCTCCACCTTTATCTTACTCCACCCACCCAGTGTCACGAACATCAATCACGTGACATGGTGTTTAATGGAGGGGGGGGGGGAAAGAAAAAAAAAGAGAGATCTATGACAACGTCAGACTAGGGATTTATGTCACCGCCAAAACCAGAGGGTGGATTATCTACTGCAAATGGGGGGAAATCCCGTATAAGAGGAGAATTTGAGAGAGGAGACAAAGAGTAGAGTCGGTGTTGAGTTTTTTTGTGGAGTCTGAAGGAAATCCACTGAAGTAGACAGAAGAGTTGAACATAGAAGATAAAAAATAATAATAAACGTGTTCTCCTTAAAGGAACTTAAAATTAAATCGGCCAACCAGGGGACAGGAGGGACACAGGAATGTAAAAAAAAAAACAAGCAATCTAAACCTGTTCCATTCTGGACACAGGACGTGTTAGAGCATTTTCGTATTATGTATCAGTACGTATGCTATCTTTCAGTAAATATTTGTAAATTTTGTAAATGTTTATAAATTCAATTGTGTAATGCATATATCTGAAAAAAGATATTAAAAAGACGTTTCTTTATATTTGAAAACAAAATTATTTTCTCTTAAATCTAACTACAAGTGGTTTGTGGTCACTGAAATAGGACTCATAATTGAAACATTCTAAATTGTAGTCATTTAATCGTCCGAAAACTCCGTCAATTGTTGTTTGATAAATTGTTGTTGCCAATCTTGGTGAAAGTAGTTCATTATGTTGAAGTTTGTTTCGAAGAAGTTTTCAATTTCTGCCCCGGGCTCTTTGAAATCTTGATTGAAGTCCCCACAAATGATGACGTTTGGTTGATTGAGCTGTGCTGCAAAGTTGTCATTGAAGAAATCTTTTACAAACCGATTGTTTGTTGCTGGGTTTTTGTATACGTTGATAATAACAATGTTATCAACCATACACGATGTTGCTTCGGTGTGTTGATGTTGACCAGATTCTTGTTTAATCGATTTTGGTTGTGATGTCATCAATCCAGAATTTGTGTTTGCATAGATAATCGTACCTTCTGCTTTTCTACTGGTGCTTGGATTTTTCACGACTTCAATCATATTTGGAATCTCCGCATCATCGGTGTTATTCATCCAAATTTCTTGGAAGCACAAAATGCTGCTGTGTACACCGCTCTTTGAAATCTTGATTGAAGTCCCAACAAATGATGACTTTTGGTTGATTAAGCTGTGCTGCAAAGTTGTCATTGATTATGGGTTTTATAAAAAGTAAGGGAAGTAAGTCATGTTGAATAACTGTTACAAAAATAAATAATGATTTCGCCCCTTTGTTTAGCTTATAAACTATATATAATATATAAGCCCCTTAGGAGCCATGAAGCCCGGTCCTGAGAGGTCCTATCGCAAAATAAACTTTTGATGTACACATGGCAGGCCAAGACCTACAAAATGATATATACATCATGGGTCTAGGACTTATGGTTGCTGAGATATAGGGCGCTCCATTATTAATATAGCTTATATAGTAAAAACGGTACTTTATTAGGCCCCTTTTACGGCCCTGAGAGGTCAGATCGCTAAAAGGAAAAAAGTCATTTCTTGGCAGGCCAAGACCTACAAAATGATATATACATCATGGGTCTATGACTTATGGTTGTTGAGATCTAGGGTGATGATAGACAGACAGACAGACAGACAGACAGACAAAACGGGGACAAACGGGGAGCAAATTAAAACAAATTAAAATAGTATTGACATAATACGCTGTGTCTTATTGATGTAAGCTGTTGTATTGATCTGAGCTGTTGTATTGATCTGAGCTGTTGTATTGATTTGAGCTTTTGTATTGATTTGAGCTGTTGTATTTATCTGAGCTGTTGTATTGATCTGAGCTGTTGTATTGATTTGAGCTGTTGTATTGATCTGAGCTGTTGTATTGATTTGAGCTGTTGTATTGATTTGAGCTGTTGTATTGATCTGAGCTGTTGTATTGATTTGAGCTGTTGTATTGATCTGAGCTGTTGTTGTATTGATCTGAGCTGTTATATCTGTTATATTGATTTGAGCTTTTGTATTGATTTGAGCTGTTGTATTGATCTGAGCTGTTGTATTGATCTGAGCTGTAGTTGAATTGATCTGAGCTGTAGTTGTATTGATCTGAGCTGTGGTTGTATTGATCTGAGCTGTAGTTGTATTGATCTGAGCTAATCTGGTTTGTTTTGACAAATTAAAAAAAAACAACAACATACAATGATTAAGAAAAGTATTTAGAAGGGAATAGGGGAAGGGGGGAGGAGGGCTTATATTTCAACAAATTTATGAATCTGTAAAACATTGGTTAGTACCAAGTGTGCTCTTTTTTATTTAAAGTTGATAAATTATGTTCACCCCTTATGGAAGAAGTAGCCTATAAGTGGGAAACACCCATTGTAATTGATTGTCTATTTCCACTGACCACTACATACCCGAGATAGAGACGTTCATCGAGGTGCCACAGAGCAGCGACCGGAAGTCTTCGACCCTTCGCAGGCTCAGATATTTTCTTGAGATCAGGGGGTGGGGGGGTCTCCCCTCCTCCCAACAGCCAATTCACTTTACAGCATTTTATGGAAATGGAGAAAGGTAGGTAGGGGCTCCTGACCAATGGTCAACTTGCACCCCCCATCCCGACACGGTGGGTCTAGTCAGCACAGATACAATAGATAACTAGCGTGGATAGGGTTCGAACCAGTAGCCTCTTCCCCCCCCCCTTCCCCACGAAGATTCAACACACATGCTCACCACCACCAAATCTCGAGCGTTAAACTCACAAATCTCGTTCTAATATATGTAGGTCCAATGAATAAAGTTAGGTCAGTTTAATATACAGGTCATTAAAAGTCACAGACCCAAGAGCATCTCTGATTAGGTCGGACAAATAAAAAAGTCCCAATTTTAACGTGCTCATCCAATTCAAACACAACCAAACACAGCTACACACAACCACACACAGCTACACACAACCACACAGAACCACGCACAACCACATAGCCCACACGTGAAGTCATCTGTCGCTGATATTAAACGAGGTCAATCTGACACACGAAACCGTTGACCAGTGAACAACTCCAGGCGTGCACTTGACCCATACTCCCTCAACAAATACATTCACAATGAAATGGAACTAGCCAAGAATTGGTTGGCGAACCAAAACAAGTGCCCGCTGAATAAAGCACTGACCAAAGCTAGCAGTAATCCTGACAGGCGTAACATGCGTCATGGCTTTCGGATGTGGGATTTTCGCCGTTCACATTTTGTAATCCGTAATCCTTAATCTGTGTCCCCAGTAGTATCTCCATGACTATTGCACACAGTGCATGATGGATAGAACAAGAGCCGTTCTCATGGATATGCAAACTAGACATTGTATACAGCTCCACTGCAAAGGGGCCAATGCAAGAATTAATTCCTATTAACTCTGATGCTTTTGTCTAGGGCCCAGGGCTCGATTTACCGCCGGGGATGCCGGGGATATCCCCGGCACTAAGAACTGTCACCCCCGGCTCTGCTTTAGCTAATATATCCAAGCCGGGGATGAAACCATAAACATTTATCCCCGGCTCTGCAGAATTTTTTTCATTCCCGGCACTGGTTTTTTCTTAAATCGAGCACTGCTAGGGCCCAACATCTCCAGAAGTCTATGCTTAGGGCCTCCAAATATCTTGCAACATCTTTGCATAGAACTAAAACAAGTTTTACCTGCTTTGATATTTATAATTAAAATCGTGCAGTTTGGTCACTGATGTGAAATTTTGAATCGATAAATCTTAACGTATTAATACAGAGACAAGCAATGTAGGTTCTTCATTCATTTTAGTTAAGGCGATAGGTATTCAAAAGCCCACTGCTGGTTCGCGGACGAAATACAGGCAGGTTGCGGACGAAATGAAGGCAGGTTGCGGACGAAATGAAGTTAGGTCGCGACAAAATTTTAATTTATAATGACAATTTTCAGATTCTGTACATAGCAAAAATGTTTAAACTTTGTTGATCGTTAAAGTAAAAGATGAAAGTCTGCAATTAAAATTCATGACGCTTTTAACACCTTTCTTTCATAGTAGTTCTTCTTTCTCAGTAAGTTCGCAAAAACTAAACAGTTTTCAAGTCGATCGCATAGCGTACAATTCAAGAGAACCACTACCCTAGGACAAAAGATAACAGAAAGCATCTTCAGATCTTTTGTTCAATATGTACCGAGGTGGTCACTCGAATAATCGAATGGTCATTTCCGTAACATACATCGTTTCCACGAGGTTAATTTGCCAATTTTCTCTTTCCTCACAGCCTGTATATTATATCGCCCCCCCCTCGCACCCTCCATCCCCCCAATTCTATTTCAATTTCGTCTCTGCGAGTTACCAAACAAGAGCCAATAACTCGTTTCAGGGGACATCAGTCAAATGACTTAGGAACATATTAATGATCTCCCCGTTGCTCTTGGCGGAAGAGAGAAGAAAAAATAAAAAGGACGCGGGAAAATATAAACAAAAAAAAAAAGAACGATCGCAATAACAAAGGGAGGGAATTTACATTCCCAGTAAGAAGAGAGGGAATCCTTACAGAAAAAATAAAAGGGGGAGAGAATTAGACAATGTCCTTTCAACAAAATCACTTGTTGGCTCCGTGGGGTATGTAATTTTTTTTTACCCTCCCCCTGGCTCACCCCCCCCCCCCTCCCTTCTGCTTTTTAACTTGCCATCTCCAAACCACTTGCACTATATATATATATTTTTTATCCCGCTAAGACAAGTGGTCTGCAAGGAGATCACCATGAACGTATCTTGATGCCCCAGCGCCCACACCCCCCCCCCTCCAACCATCTTCACTTTCCCCAGTCCACTCCGGGCATGTCTTTATAAGGATTTGGGAGAAACGATGGAACATAGACTTGTGTCTCCATGGAATGACAGATACAAATTGCATTTCAAATGGCCTCGGAGATCTCACCAATGTAACGTCCTGTGACCTCTTATTGCCCATCCAGGGAATGTGTGTGAAGGGGATTAAAGGGGGAGGAGGGTAGGGCGAGATGGGTGAATTAAGCTCTTCATTAATTTTCTTATTCTTAAATGCAGCGGCGTAGGTTGTTTTGGTGAGTAGGGGCGAAGGGGGCGAGGTCTCTGGCTCAAAAGGTGTGCTTGAGAAATAGTAATCAAAGTCCTATGTGCAGATAACAAAAAAAAAAGAGATATCTTAGGTACTTGTATGGTGAGTACTTGGATTGGAACAATTGTAGTAAAGCTAGACATGCACTCTATCTATCTATCTATCTATCTATCTATCTATCTATCTATCTATCTATCTATGTGTGAAGTCCCTGTAAGGATGAGATGAAATCTCTTAGATCCTATAAACCACTTATGGGACGGTTTTTATGGTGCCCTTCTTTCATCCCCACCATAGCCGGTAGTGCAATGGCCATGGAGGCACCACGGGAGATATATCGGGAACTTGAGCCAAGACCTTAAAAATTTCCTTGGTCCTCACCGGGGATCGAACCAGGTACCTTCAGGTCGACAGTCGAGCGTTCTACCGCACGACCATCCGTCCATCTGTCTATCTATCTATCTATCTATCTATCTATCTATCTATCTATCTATCTATCTATCTATCTATCTATCTATCTATCTATCTATCTATCTATCTATCTATCTATCTATCTATCTATCTATCTATCTATCTATCTATCTATCTATCTATCTATCTATCTATCTATCTATCTATCTATCTATCTGTCTGTCTGTCTGTCTGTCTGTCTGTCTGTCTGTCTGTCTGTCTGCCTGCCTGTCTGTCTGTCTGTCTGTCTGTCTATCTATCTATCTATCTATCTAACTATCTATCTGTCTGTCTGTCTATCTGATATCTATATATGTCTGTCTGTCTGTCTGTCTAATATCTATCTTTATATCTATCTAATATCTATTTATCTCTTTTTTTCAGATTATTTGCTTGAGTTTCTTACTGTTTCCTTTCTTTATTACCTTATATACTTTTTTTTAAATATTCATTAATACAAATTAAGTAAATCTATCAATACATTAGTGCATGTAACTGGTATATTCTTAGTACTAATTTTGTTAGGTTTTCATCCAAGCATCGATACCTGTACATTTTGTACGGCACACTTATTAGCACTTACTACATACCAGTCTGCAGGGACACAAAATGTGTCATTCTATTTATCCACCAGCAAATCCATGAATTAATCCATGTATCCATTAGTCTATCTATACATTAAATCATGTATCCAGTGAGTATCCACCCGCCAATCTAATAATGTATCCATTGAACTGTGAATCCCTCTTCTTATGCTTTTATCCAGTCACTGATTCATCCATCCATCCAACCACACATTCACTAATTTACTCGCCTACCCGCCAATCCTTATATACAGCTTTTCATACACCAATCCATCCACTTATCCTTCCATCCATCCAATTATGTTTCTCTCCATCCACTCATCCATTCATATATCCACCCATCTATCCATCCACTCAGCCATTCATATATCCACCCATCTATCCATCCACTCAGTCATTCATATATCCACCCATCCACTCAGTCATCCATATATCCACCCATCTATCCATTCACTCAGCCATTCATATATCCACCCATCCACTCAGTCATTCATATATCCACCCATCCACCCAACCACTCAGTCATTCATATATCCACCCCATCCATCCACTCA
>JAGDYQ010000002.1:20327622-20377622 GCA_021962125.1 Bulinus truncatus
CCGGCCATTCTGTCAAAGTTAAGAGACCGTCGTGGCCCGCCGTTTACAAAGTTCGCCTACATTGCAAAACCCTTTGCCGCCTGATTCACATAATTTCGCTTAGAAAGGCGTGGCACTGTAACATTTGAATTTATCTTCATCTGACTCAACATATCTGTTGAGCTTAATGGAATTTTTACATTTTTTTTCTTTATAATTTTGAATCGTATTGGTTTTTAACGTCTATTATCAAAACAGAATTGAAAAAAAATTTCACAATTTACAAGAAGTATAATTTCACGCCGTGACCAATTTTTTTTTCAAAATGAAAACAAAACCATTAAACTACAAGACCTGCAACGATATTTGTACGCATTGCAACAAAATGTAATTTGCACATGTTCGTTTCACTTATTATTTATTGCGCATCAACAGTTCAACAAAACCACCCGCCAACATATTTTTGGACTAAATTTCAACATTAGCACCGCCCAGCTTGAACTGGCAATCAAGGCGCGTAACTCTAGAGCTTCTGGACACCAGACGACAACATGACTATTTCATGTGGAAGCACGCGCCTTTTAATTTTTTTTTTCTTCTCGTTTCCAAATCCACGTTTTTTAGCAGTAAAAAAAAACAACAACTCAGTAACTGGCGCCGAAAGGACCAAGTCACTTTGTTGTGATTGAATTTCAAATGACCACTTGGATGAATGACCTGGTAGGTATTAACCACTTTCTATCGGCGTCACTTCGCAGCCAACGGAATTAATGTTGATCTAGGAGATGAAATAAACACACACACTCACAAAAACCTTGACAGTTCTATATTTCAGAGAATAAATGAAATGTTTACCGTCTAATTGACCTGTTGGCCTTCATGTCCGATTGTTAAGTTATCTCTTAAACTAATGCCTTCGTGGGAGCAAAGGACACAGAGGCACCAAAAAAAAAAACAGACCATAAACCAGACCACCTTAAAAAAAGACTACGCTACTAGCTAATAGATAATGGTGCTTTCATCAGTTTGGCCATTGTCTTAGTCTCACTGATCTGGTCAGTGGCGTAGTGAGCTTAACTCGCGGCCGGGGCATGATGCCCCACTTACCCCCCCCCCCAACTGTGGGAATGACCACACTACCTGGTTGATCAAACAATTCGGTACTATTTATCATTTAGATTAATTGGAACATCTGAGTAAATGAAGTTCTCACCTAGAGTAAGATAGCTAGATATATCAATAAATAGATAGATAGGGACAGACAGACAGACAGACAGAAAAAAAGACTGATGGTAGGTAATTAGATACATAGATAGAGAGACAGATGAATAGAAAGAAAGGTGGGAAAATATATACATGGTCGGACGGACGGGTGGATGGGTGGATGTGTCGGTAGGTGGGTGTTTGAATGAGTGCGTGGGTGGATTGATGGATTTAACTGATGCATTACTAACTCAAAATGTAAAACATACTTTTAAAGTAACTTGGACTGGTCAAAATTGATAATATGTTTGAACTTGCAAACTTAGTAAAAAAAAAATGGAAAAAAAGGAAAAATATGGCATTTCTTCAGCGAAACAGCCAAAATCAAGAGATAAATAAATAATTGGTTTGATAGACATAGAACAAGGTAAACAGAAGACAACATGTCAGAACTTCAGTTTGCTGTTGGATATGGCCTCTCTAAATGAAGAGAGCTGCAGACAACAGACAATGAGACATATCTAATATACGTCCACTAAAGTCCACTTAGCTAATAAGAAACTTTCAAGCATCTAAAGGACTAAACTGACACAACAACAACAACAAAAAGATGCGTGTGTGCAGGGGTGGGGAGAAAGGGGGGGGGGTCATTCAGAAGAGGGACAAAGGGAAACAAAATTTTCGAGTGGAATCTTCCTCCTCGGTTCGTCTGGTGGAGGGAATACACCCCCCCACACACACACATACACACAGACACAAATTCATCACAAGAGGTGAAATATGTACTGCCATGATAGTGATGTACGCCTGACAAGAAACACACACTCACACACACACACTCACACATTCACACACACATACAAACACACACAATACCCTGAACCCACCGAGGACGACTAAAAAAAAAATCAGTCCATCATCATTGTAAAGCTCAACTTGAGCCCGTCCACCTCCGCATCCATCCATCCATTCCCCACCCCCACCCCCCACCACCCTGGACTCCCGCTCCTCCATCTTGTTATAAAGACAGTTTGAAGCACTTCAATCTGGGTGCTGCCTAGACGGGAATCACTCGACGTCCGTGACTCAAGAGAAGCTCGTTATACCCATCCATTACACTTCACCCGAGCCTTGTTGGGGGAAATGCCTCTGGTTGAAATATACACTGTATTAAACGCATATACAGTGGATTCCGCTTAATTGGGACACCGCTAAATTGGGACAGCCGCTTATTTGGGACAAATCTCAAAGAAACCAAACCAAAAAGCCAATAGTAAATTTGTATGTTTAATTGGGACAGCCGTTTAATTGGGACAAAAAGCCTCGGTCCCGATGTGTCCCAATTAAGCGGAATCGACTGTATTTTACAAAAGCATACGAGGGAAATAGACGGTTTGCGGTAGATGAGATATTGTTTCAGACCAAGAGAACGTGTGTGTCCAGAACGGACCCGACGAGCGTTAATCACGGGCCTTTTAGGTTTGAACAAAAAAAATGTACATTCAATCATTTTTATATCTTTAAATAAGATCATATTGAACTTTAAAAAACAGTTGAAATCCTGCAACGCTGCCAGTCGAAAAAAAAATTATTCCTAAGCTAGGCTGGGAAAACCGCTTATTTGGCAACACTGTGGTTTTCTTACACCCCCTGCTCGTCGTGAGCTTTTATGGTCCAATGCGTCTGTGGTTTATACATACAAATAATGAGTAAGGTAAGTAAATGTTAAAATTTAAAACTCAAATGGGATAAGCATGATCAGTTGATCAGCGTTATGGCGGATATGTGGCCGCAAATGTTCGCTCTAATTTCCCAGCACAAAAAAAAGTATTAGCTGCGCAATTTGAAAGAAATTCAAATTTTCGTGCGCAAAAGCATAGCGGTATATAGTCCGATATTTGTGCGCTCTGTTGTAATGTCTGTGTGCGCTCTATGTCAGCTGTGTGCGAGTACAAGCTCACAGCTTAGGGCATGGGTGGGGGGGGGGGAAACACTGTTGACCTGGACCCCAGGACAATTACCTATGATCTTGAAAGTGAATGGGGCCCCGTGTGGCCACAGAAGAAAAGGGAAATAAATTGAGGCTTTCTTTTCCGGTGAAGATAATCCATAATCATGTTACGTAATATGCATGGGGGCACCGCACGCCTTTGATACGTGACGTTTTAAGCTTGTATACGTCACGCTTTTGATGATAAGTGCGTCAGTGTACGAGAATATATACGTCAAGGTGTAACTGTAAACGAAAGCTAACCTTCAATTTAAAAAAATGTCTAAGTCTGATGACTTTGTTCGATATTCAACACTCGACTTATTGGCTGCAATCAATACACATAGAATAAAACATTTCTAATGAAATAATAAACACTGGTGACCTATATTAGCGAAAAAAAATCAACTTTTGATTGACGGGAATCTTAGGCTTACCCATTATACCCCCTCCCCATCCCCTCCCCCCGACCCCCGGCTCCCCTATCTCTCTCTGTTCCCCGTGATTCCCTTTGGTATGGTCGTCAGGTTAAGACGTTTGCACTTAATCATAAAATGTAGGTTGATCTGAAACACCGTCAGGGGAGAGAACTAACACACACACACACACGCCCACTTACATACATGCCGTCACACAAGGGCACTAACCTCCTCAGTGACAGCTGATAGAAAGTTGCCCGGCAGTAATTCATAATTGACCCGCGGCGCCATCCCCTCAAGACGCAGACACTTTAAAAAAAAAAAAGAAATCCAACCGGATGGAGACGAAACATCGGTTACTCTACGGACTTGTCGGGCCCTGGGAGTAAATTTCCATGTGCGCTTCACGTCTGATTGGAAGAGAGATCGCACCGGAGTCTGAAATGTGGAGTCCCCGAAGACCACCTCTATCGTGTCGGCCACATGGTGTAGCCGTAGCATTACAGACGGACAGTTCCTTCCCTGCTTACACTGCACATGTCTAGAAGTTTGGGGTATCTGTATAGCTTTAAAAGCAGACGACATGACTAGCATACGAAATTCTCAAAAAGGCGGGAAGTTTTTTTTTTTTACAGTTTTTGAACGTTGATAAGATTTACTTACTATATTAATTATTTATTGATCCAGTGACTTAAACAAAAAGACACACAAACTAAAATTAAATGTAGTATTCGTTTTTATTAGGAAAATAAAATTCTGTCAATGCCTGAAACAAAATTTACTTGTTTGGAAGACTCTCAATACCAGAACATTTTCTTTCATTTAGAACTCAAAGATCAATAGCTCGGTGGCGCATGGGGTTGTGAATATGAATAACGTTGAGCAGATTACGGGTTCGGGCCCAATTGATTCCATTCACTTATGTCCACCGTGATGCCTCCATGGGCATTCCAGCTTCTACTACGGTGAGAATGTTGAAAGAGGACACTGTAAAAACCTTCCTACAAGAAAGTATAGGAGCAAGAAACAAACATTTCTTCATACTATAGGGACTACAACGGACTACAACAGTGAATGAAGCCAAGCATACTAATGATTGCACCAAGTCAACCATTTTCAACGATTCACGTCTCACATTGATTAAAAACAAAGATTTCGCCTAACGTTCAAATAACACTGATACTGTGTCTCAAAGCGAAACAAAGTTTGGTTATATAAAAAAAAAACGGCTTGAACTTTGTAAAAAAAAAAAATACAAAGAGACATATGTTAGGTCGAAAACTGAAGTGTTTTGATAGGTATTTGTTATAATCACTTATATCCATTTTCTCTAAGTTTTCTTTATTTTTTGTAATCTTACATTTTGCACCGAAGCTTAGAAAATCATTCGAATTTGTGAAACAGGATAGCATAACGTGCGGGTCTGTTCGATCTGTATCTATCAGCCGCTAAAATAAAATCGATGTCACGAATGAATCATGTTTGTTTGTTTGTTTGATTGTTTGTAAAAATAAATAAAAATAAAATGGGACAACAGTCACAACACAATAGTAAGCCATGTTAGATTTTGTTTTTCTGAGTGCCTGCGGCAAGTAAAACAAAAAACTGCAGGTGCGTTAAGTCTGACATTTGTGCCTGCAAATCTGACAACTATCTGGCCACTGTGACGGTTTATCTTTCTTTCGGCTCCCAGGATTTACGTCACATGAGAAGGGGGGGGGGGGTGCGGCGGGCCCGGGGGTATAGATACTAGACGGCTCTGTCTTTTATCACATAGACCAGGGGCAGGCTACTCCAGTTACACTTGAAATTACAAACCGCCATATCTACCACAATGTGGCCAGACAAGAGGGCGAACAATCGGCCAAAATGTAACACCAGAAAGTCGGCACAGGGAGAAATGAAACGGGTCTTTGGATTGAAGGTTTTTTTGGACAGAGATTTTTGTTTGAAAATTCAATCTTCTTAATGAAGTATTATGTTTTCCCACTATGAAAGTATTGCTTACAGTTACAAGTAAAGGATCAAATTTAAAATTCCCGCGCTATGTCCCTATCGTTCTTGATATGATGCGACACACACACTTTTGAGAAGAAGAAATGCTACATGATAGCAAACATGTAAATCGGAATTTAAAAAATGTAAAAAAGAAATGTAAAAAAAAAAGAATAAAATAAAAACCTGGTTAAAAAATACAAATTATAGTGATAAAGAAAAAGCGTGAACGCAAAATACATTTTTAAATATTTCATTTGTTTCTGGCGACCACGCTATACTTTTGTAGTGTCACGTGAGTTATCTTTTTGTTTGCATGTTTAATATAAACTAATAAAGTGGTGTACATAGTGCGATAACGAAAGACTAAAAAAAAATCTGTTCTTGTTGTTCTCATAATTTATATTACTAAAGAATGTCACTTGCTAGACTTGTTATTTTGACCATCTATTATTAATCCAACACCTATGTAGGGACAGTATCTTACTGACCACACGGGTGGTCGTGCGGTGTAGAGCGCTCGATAGTCGACCGGAGAGTCCTGGGTTCGAACCTCAGATATTTTCTAACATTGTCCATCTTCAGGGTGAGCGGGCATTGATAGATTAAATGATTACTAGAAATACCTCTAGATAAAGACATGCATCTGTTTATATATATATATATATATATATATATATATATATATATATATATATAATGAAAGACAAAGACATATATTTACGTATATAGTAGGACTTAAATATAGACAGAGGCGTCACAGAAGGATATATAGACCTTTTAAGTGCTATGTTGGTAGGTATACAAGCAAACATATTGTAACATACAGTCAAAACAGAGCTAGGTATAAAATTAGACCGACACGCAAACATATAAATTTCGTTAAACGTTGCTATATTCCGAATACAATCGGATAATGCATATTTATGGACAGCCATCTTTGTTATTGTTTTTATGCCTCCCTACTATTGGCTCGCACGATTCTCCTAAAGAACAATTTCCCATTTCGTGATGTCACCCTATGGCCAAGCGGAAATAAACTATAGCTGCGTGGCATTTCCGCTTAGACAGGGGGGATAACTTGTGATTACCAAGAGAAGATAACCGTGGTTTTTTTTTAAAGGATAAATAGCAATCGTTGGAGAGGGGGAAAAAAAAAGAGAAATAGTTCAAATAGATGTATTTTTTTTTAGTAAGATAACAGTATGTTAAATAGATAGGTAAATAGAAAAGAAAGATGGCGGGGATGGCGGATAGTTGGGCAGGCAGGTGGAGCTAGAGAGGTGAGACATTGAGAGATGGTAGGATGGGCGAGTGTTTGGATGGATCAATGAGTGGATGGGTGGATTTATGAATGACTGAGTGGATGGGTGGATGGATGGATAAATGAATGACTGAGTGGATTGGTGGATGGATGGATATATTAATGACTGAGTGGATGGGTGGATGGATGGATATATTAATGACTGAGTGGATGGGTGGATGGGTGGATATATGAATGACTGAGTGGATGGGTGGATGGGTGGATATATGGATGACTGAGTGGATGGGTGGATGGGTGGATATATGGATGACTGAGTGGATGGGTGGATATATGAATGACTGAGTGGATGGATATATGGGTGGATATATGGATGAATGAGTGGATATATGAATGACTGAGTTAATGTGTGGATATATGAATGACTGATTGGGTGGATAGATGGGTGGATATATGAATGGCTGAGTGGATGGATAGAAGCATAATTGGATGGATGGAAGGATAAGTGGATGGACTGGTGTATGAAAAGCTGTATATAAGGATTGGCGGGTAGACGATTAAATGAGTGTGGTTGGATGGATGAATGAATCAGTGACTTGATAAAACCATAAGAAGAGGGATGCACAGTTCAGTGGATAATTGGATACATTTTTAGATTGACGGGTGGATACTGGATACATGATTTAATGTATAGATAGACTAATGGATACAGGATTAATTCATGGATTTGCTGTTGGATAAAAAGAATGACACATTTTGTGCCCCTGAAGACTAGTATGTACTAAGTGCTAATATGTGTGCCGTACAAAATGTACAGGTATTGATGATTGGATGAAAACCTAATAAAATTAGTATTAAGAATATACCGGTTATATGCAGTAGTGTATTGATAGATTGACTTAATTTGTATTAATGAAAATTAAAGAAAAAGTATATAAGGTAAGAATGAAATGAAACAGTAAGAAACTCAAGCAAACAATCTGAAAAACAGAGAAAGATAGATGGACAGACAGACAGACAGAAGACAGACAGACAGATAGATAGACAGATAGATAGATAGATAGATAGATAGATAGATAGATAGATAGATAGGTAGGTAGATAGATAGATAGATAGATAGATAGATAGATAGATAGATAGATAGATAGATAGATAGATAGATAGATAGATAGATAGATAGATAGATAGATAGATAGATAGATATATAGATAGATAGATAGATAGATAGATAGATAGATAGATAGATAGATAGATAGATAGATAGATAGATAGATAGATAGATAGATAGATAGATAGATAGATAGATAGATAGATAGATAGATAGATAGATAGATAGATAGATAGATAGATAGATAGAGTGCATGTCTAGCTTTACTACAAATGTTCCAATCCAAGTACTCACCGTGCAAGTACCTAAGGTGCAGGCAAAAGTACTGATACAAGTATAAACCTTTTTTTTTTTTTGTTATCTGCACATAGGACTTTGCTTACTATTTCTCAAACACACCTTTTGAAGCAGTGGCCTCGCCCCCCCCCCCCACCCCTAATCACCAAAACGACCTACGCCGCTGCATGGAAGAATGAGGAAATTAATGAAGAGCTTAATTCACCCATCTCCCCTCCTCCCCCCCCCCTCCCCCCTTTAATCCCCTCCACACACATTCCCTGGATGGGGAATAAAAGGTTACAGAACGTTACATTGGTCAGATCTCCGAGGCCATTTGAAATGCAATTTGTATCTGTCATTCCATGGAGACACAAGTCTATGTTCCATCGTTTCTCCCAAATCCTTATAAAGACATGCCCGGAGTGGACTGGGGAAAGTGAAGATGGTGGGAGGGGGGTTGTGGGCGCTGGGGCATCAAGATACGTTCAGGGTGATCTCCTTGCAGACCACTTGTCTTAGCGGGATAAAAAAAAAATATATATATATATATATAGTGCAAGTGGTTTGGAGATGGCAAGTTAAAAAGCGGAAGGGAGGGCGGGTGAGCCAAGGGGGGGGGGGTCAAAAAATTACATAGCCCACGGAGCCAACAAGTGATTGTGTTGAAAGGACATTGTCTAATTCTCTCCCCCTTTTATTTTTTCTGTAAGGATTCCCTCCCTTCTTACTGGGAATGTAAATTCCCTCCCTTTGTTATTGCGATCGTTCTTTTTTTTTGTTTATATTTTCCCGCGTCCTTTTTATTTTTTCTTCTCTCTTCCGCCAAGAGCAACGGGGAGATCATTAATATGTTCCTAAGTCATTTGACTGATGTCCCCTGAAACGAGTTATTGGCTCTTGTTTGCTAACTCCCAGAGACGAAATTGAAATAGAATTGGGGGATGGAGGGTGTGTGTGGGGGGATATAATATACAGGCTGTGAGGAAAGAGAAAATTGGCAAATTAACCTCGTGGAAACGATGTATGTTACGGAAATGACCATTCGATTATTCGAGTGACCACCTCGGTACATATTGAACAAAAGATCTGAAGATGCTTTCTGTTATCTTTTGTCCTATGACAGTGGTTCTCTTGAATTGTACGCTATGCGATCGACTTGAAAACTGTTTAGTTTTCGCGAACTTACTGAGAAGGAAGAACTACTATGAAAGAAAGGTGTTAAAAGCGTCATGAATTTTAATTGCAGACTTTCATTTTTTACTTTAACGATCAACAAAGTTTAAACATTTTTACTATGTACAGATTCTCAAAATTGTGATTATAAATTAAAATTTTGTCGCGACCTAACTTCATTTCGTCCGCAACCTGCCTTTATTTCGTCCGCAACCTGCCTTCATTTTCGTCCGCAACCTGCCTTCATTTCGTCAGAAACCTGCCTTTATTTCGTCTGCAACCTGCCTTTATTTCGTCCGCAACCTGCCTTCATTTCGTCAGAAACCTGCCTTTATTTCGTCTGCAACCTGCCTTTATTTCGTCCGCGAACCAACCGTGGGCTTTTGAATACCTATCGCCTTAACTAAAATGAATGAAGAACCTACATTGCTTGTCTCTGTATTAATACGTTAAGATTTATCGGTTCAAAATTTCACATCAGTGACCAAACTGCACGATTTTAATTATAAATATCTAAGCAGGTAAAACGTGTTTTAGTTCTATGCAAAGATGTTGCAAGATATTTGGAGGCCCTAAGCATAGACTTCTGTAGATGTTGGGGCCCTAGCAGTGCTCGGTTTAAGAAAAAAAACCAGTGCCGGAAATGAAAAAAAAATTCTGCAGAGCCGGGGATAAATGTCTATGGTTTCATCCCCGGCAGGGATATATTAGCTAAAGCAGAGCCGGGGATGACAGTTCTCAGTGCCGGGGATATCCCCGGCATCCCCGGCGGTAAATCGAGCCCTGGGCCCTAGACAAAAGTACCTGTCGAGACCTTTTGAAGCATCAGAGTTAATAGGAATTAATTCTTGCATTGGCCCCTTTGCAGTGGAGCTGTATACAATGTCTAGTTTGCATATCCATGAGAACGGCTCTTGTTCTATCCATCATGCACGGTGTGCAACAGTCATGGAGATACTACTGGGGACACAGATTAAGGATTACGGATTACAAAAAGTGAACGGCGAAAATCCCACATCCGAAAGCCATGACACATGTTACGCCTGTCAGGATTGCTGCTTGCTTTGGTCAGTGCTCTATTCAGCGGGCACTTGTTTTTGGTTCGCCAACCAATCCTTGGCTAGTTCCATTTCATTGTGAATGTATTTGTTGAGGGAGTAATGGGTCAAGTGCACGCCTGGAGTTGTTCACTGGTCAACGGTTTCGTGTGTCAGATTGACCTCGTTTAATATCAGCGACAGATGACTTCACGTGTGGGCTATGAGGTTGTGCGTGGTTCTGTGTGGTTGTGTGTAGCTGTGTGGGGTTGTGTGTAGCTGTGTGTGGTTGTGTGTAGCTGTGTGTGGTTGTGTGTAGCTGTGTGTGGTTGTGTGTAGCTGTGTGTGGTTGTGTGTAGCTGTGTGTGGTTGTGTGTAGCTGTGTGTGGTTGTGTTTGAATTGGATGAGGACGTTAAAATTGGGTCTTTTTTATTTGTCCGACCTAATCAGAGATGCTCTTGGGTCTGTGACTTTTAATGACCTGAATATCTCATTGCTGTACCGGTGTTTCTGTGTACGGCTTAAGCCAATGATTAAACTGACCTAACTTTAGTCATTGGACCTACATATATTAGAACGAGATTTGTGAGTTTAACGCTCGAGATTTGGTGGTGGTGAGCATGTGTGTTCAATTTTCGTGGGGAAGGAGATGGGGGGGGGGGGAAAGAGGCTACTGGTTCGAATCCTATCCACGCTAGTTATCTATTGTATCTGTGCTACCTAGACCCACCGTGTCGGGATGGGGGGTGCAAGTTGACCATTGGTCAGGAGCCCCTACCTACCTTTCTCCATTTCCATAAAATGCTGTAAAGTGAATTGGCTGTTGGGAGGAGGGGAGACCCCCCCCCACCCCCCGATCTCAAGAAAATGTCCGAGCCTGCGAAGGGTCGAATACTTCCGGTCGCTGCTCTGAGGCACCTCGATGAACATCTCTTTCTCGGCTATGTAGTGGTCAGTGGATGTAGACAGTCAATTACAATGGGTGTCCCCCACTTATAGGCTACGTCTTCCATAAGGGGTGAACATAATTTATCAACCTTACATGAAAAAAAAGAACAGACTCGGTACTATCCAATGTTTTACAGATTCATAAATTTGTTGAAATATAAGCCCTCCCCCTCCCTATTATTATTTTTTATGCTCAACTCTTCTGTCTACTTCAGTGGATTTCCTTCAGAACAGACTCCACAAAAAACTCAACACCGACTCTACTCTTTGTCTCCTCTCTCAAATTCTCCTCTTATACAGGATTTCCCCATTTGCAGTAGAAAATCCACCCTCTAGTTTTGGCGGTGACATAAATCCCTAGTCTGACGTTGTCATAGATCTCTCTTTTTTTTTTCTTTTACCCCTCCATTAAACACCATGGCACGTGATTGATGTTCGTGACACTGGGTGGGTGGAGTAAGATAAAGGTGGAGAGGGGTAGCCAACGCCCATTATTCGATATAGGGTGCTTGGACGTATTCTTTGACGTTTTGTCATTGCTTTATTTTATTTATATTTCTTTGCCCGTGGAGGGGAAATGTCTCCCGTACAATTTGAAATCAAGACTTGACAGAGCAGTTTGAATCCTGTGTCAGATTAGAGAGATTTGAGTAAGAACTTTAGTAATAAACCTCTGACGCCAATAGGTGGAAAACGGGGAAAGAAGAGCAAGTGAGTGTGTGGGGGGGGGAGGGGGTCGACAATACAATAATTTCAGATTTAAAAATTCGGCTTTAAAACATGAAAAAAAAAACAAGTCGGAGGAACCATTCTTGGTGAGGTGGGTACTCAAGGAATTCAAATCACTTCAAGTGTCTTCAAGATCTTGTCAGTTTCCGGCAGAGCTGCAAGAGAGTGGTTGTAGAAAGGTTTTAGAAAATGAACGTACTGCATAACTGGGGCCAATTGAAGGGTTAACCGCACTGCAATATAAATAAGGGATTATACCTGTAATTGTTCATACGTAGGCTTCTTGTATAAATATGGATTATTGGATATTGAATGTAAAAAAAAGGAAGTTTTTAATGAGCTTTTCCTGTCGTGTATAATCCTCAACAATAAGACTTCGGTTCTGATTTATTTCGGTTATCATCTGTTCCAATTTTCATTACATCTTTTCGGTTTTCTTCTATATTATCGGTTTTCATTGATAACCCAAGTGACCTCGCTGCTCATTTTAAAGCCTAAGAACCTAATCAAATTGAAACTCTCCTCACGAAAAATATTTTCACCGCATCTGTCCTTTCTTACCCTTCAACCATACGTAATTATAGGTCTTTGGAAAGGCAGATAATGTGTTAAATGTTAATCTATTTTTTTGTACTTCAATCCATATTTTCATTTTATGATGTTTGTTTCTATTAATTTATTAAATACTAGCTGCAAGTACCCGGCTTTGCCCGGGTTTAAAAAAAGGTTTTCAGTTTACCTTCTGTTTTCTCCCTACCCACCTCTCTCCCTTCCTCTCTCTCTCTCCCTCCCCCTCTCACTCCCTCCCTACCCCCTCTCTCCCTTTCTCTTTCCCTCCCTCCCTTTTTCCCTCCGTTCCTCTCCCTCAATACCTTACTCTCCCATCTCCCTCTCTCTCCCCCTCCCTCCTTCTCTCTCCCCCTGTCCTTCCCCCTCCCTCCCTTTCTCCCCCTTCCTCTCTTCCTCCTTCCCTCTCTCTCCCTCCCTGCCCCCTCTCACTATTTATCTCTCATCCCTCCCATTTCTACCATCCTCTCTCTCCGTCTCTCCTTCCCTCCCCTTTCTCTCCCTCCCTACCCACTCTCTCCCTCCCTCCTTTCTCCATCTCTCCCTCTCTCATCCCCTCTCTCTACCTCTCTCCCGCCCTCCTCTCTCCCCTCTCCCTCCCCCTCCCTCCCCTTCCTCCCTCCCTATTTTTCTCTCTCTCCCTCCCTGCCCACTATCTCTTTATCTCTCTATCTCTCCGTCTCTCCCACCCTCCCTCCCTCCCTCCCCTCTATCTCCCTCCCTACTCCCTCTCTCCCTCCCTTCCTTTCTTTTTCCTTCCCTCCCTTGCTCTCTCCATCTCTCCCTCCCTCTCTCATCTCCCTCTCTCCCTCTCCTTCTCTCCCCCCTCTCCCTCACTCCCCCCTCCCTCCCCTCCCTCCCCTCCCTCCCCTCCCTCCTCCCTCCAATCCTCCTTTCCTCTCTCTCTCCCTACCCCCTCTCTCTCTCGCTTTATCTCTCTTCCTCCCTCTCTCTTGCTCTCTCTCTCTCTCTCTCTATATATATATATATATATATATATATATATATATACATACATATTATTATGGCTTCACACTTCTTCTAAAATCCTTCATTCATTTATCTTCCTCAAAATATACAAATCAGGAAGCATGAAAAAACATCAACAATTCTTTGCAGCACAAAGGCACGATACAGCACCAGCGCGCAAGTTCTATTCGATCATCGGGAAATGACGTCACAGAAGAGTTTTATTTATGGCGCCGTCGAGATTACTTTAATATAGTAAAATACTAAAATAAAAATAATTTATTACAATTAAACTACCCATCGAGATGAAACGAAACCTGTCCTATAACCTTCCCCCTGTAATTATGTGTACGTGTACCAAATTTCACGTTATTTGGTTGTCTGGAGTTATAAGGGAACAGACAGACAGACAGACAGCAAATGCGTCTTATAAGTATAGAGATAATATAAATAATAGTGATTTGGGTTCTGCGTTAAATCAAAAGTAAAGAATTAATACAACAGTATTCCAGTTTAAAATACAATCATGAAAAAAAAAATCGGATCTCCCCGAAACCAAAAATAACCTAGCCTCCCGATCAAGCCTATGGGGATATAACTCTATGCAAAGGTTTTGCAGGGTACAGCTAGTTATATTTATCCTCTTTATGATTATAAAAAACATGTTTTTGTTGTTGTTGTTTTTTTTGTGTGTATTTTTGAGTGTCTAGAACACATTAACTGGATCTTTATTGTTTCATATGGAAAGTATTGCCTCCGTTTTCTTTCGCTCCGAATATCATAAAAAATATTTTTTATCAGATTTTAAAAAGGGAAAACGCGGTATCTCTTATTATTTACGCGGTTCACTGTTTTAAGAATTCACGCGGATGTGTCAATAGATATGACAGGTAAACACGCACCTACAAACACACACACACACGCACAAGCGAGCGCGCGCGCACGCTAACAGTAACGCAAACACGTTCAAAACGTTCACCCGCACCGAAAAAAAAAATCTGTCACACCGAGATTGTCAAGCGCCAGAGCGGGCACACCCCACAAATAATCATCTTCTCTTGTGTCGGTGGATCGTGCCCCAGGGACCAGTAGTAGTCGTTCGGGTGGGAGGGGGTGGGGGGAGGGGAGGGGGGAGATGGGTAAGGGTGTGAGGGGTGTATGGAACTAGAGACGATAACTCGATATTAATTCACCAGCACATCTTTGTACAGTGGCGATGTTTCGTCGAAATAGCGCGAGTGTTGTATTTTTTTTTCTTTCTTTCTTTCTTCTGTCGATGGCGTCTTTGTATAACGTCATTCTTAGTTCGGGGCTAGCAAGATATCTATGGCATTTACTTCCATCACCGCGATGAACGACCCCCCCACCTCCCCTCCTCTCCCCCCCCCTCACGGGTCCCTTAACCTCCACCCTCCACTGTTTTCAAGTCTACCATTATCAATTTTAAATTCAATCCGTGTTCTTCCCCCCCCCCCCACCCCCACTTTTTTTTTTGGGCGGTAAATTTTATTCCTAACTTAATCCAATATGGTGACATGAAAGGGAGATTGTATTGAAGGGAGAATATATTTAAAAAAAAGGGGTGGGGGTAGATTATTTCCCCCTTTAAGTAACTAAATAACGTGACCAGAATTCAATCGTTCTCGCCACCAAAAGAAAAAAGCAAAGGAAAATATTTTCGTTTGGTCCATTAAGTAATCAGTTGCCTAGCAAGTTTTAGTGATCGGATCAGAGTAGATGATTGGTTCTCCCTGTTCTATGTGTCTATCAGACGGGGAGTTGAAAAAAAATATAAAAGATCTTTAGGTCGTATGAGCCATCACGTTGAGTTTCGAGAAAGTTTTTCTCTGCCCTTTGACGGAGAGTAAAGTCAGATTAGCATTGGGTGGGCTTTGACAAATACTCTTACACACCAGCCCCGTAGCGTGAAAATTCTACAGCAGGGGCCAGGCGTTCTACAGCAGGGGCCAGGCAATTGCAGGGAGGGCATGTAATACATTTTACTAAGTAGAAAAAATAAGCAGGGGGGCATACACAACACAGGGGAGCCGGCCCCCTGGCCACCCGCACGCTACATGCCTGTTACACACACACACACACACACACACACCAAGCTTGCGTTAATATACGGTAACGACACAATATGTATGTTTGTGGTAACGTAGTCGTGGTAACGTAATAACGGGCGTAAAAACAAGTGTTCAATAACTGTTATTATCTTTAACCTAATGTGAGTATTTCGTCAAAAAAGTTTTTTAGAGCATTTTCGAAAAAAAAAATGCTCTATTGTCCCCGTTTTGTCTGTCTGTCTGTCCGTCCGTCCGTCCGTCATCACCCTAGATCTCAACAACCATAAGTCCTAGACCCATGATGTATATATCATTTTGTAGGTCTTGGCCTGCCAAGAAATGACTTTTTCCACTTCGCGATCTGACCTCTCAGGGCCGTAAAAGGGGCCTTATAAAGTACCGTTTTATACTATATAAGCTATATTAATAATGGACCGCCCTATATCTCAGCAACCATAAGTCCTAGACCCATGATGTATATATCATTGTGTAGGTCTTGGCCTGCCAAGTGTGCATCAATAGTTCATTTCGCGATTCGACCTCTCAGGGCCAAAATATAAGAGTTTTTTATGTACCGTTTTGCTTATATTTTAAATATAAATAATAAAAGCTAATCAAAGGGGCGTAATCATTATTTATTTTTGTAACAGTTATTCAACATGACTTACTTCCCGTACTTTTTATATAAAAACAATTGACGGATTTTTCGGACGATTAAATGACTACAATTTAGAATGTTTCAATTATGAGTCCTATTTCAGTGACCACAAACCACTTGTAGTTAGATTTAAGAGAAAATAATTTTGTTTTCAAATATAAAGAAACGTCCTTTTAATATCTTTTTTCAGATATATGCATTACACAATTGAATTTATAAACATTTGCAAAATTTACAAATATTTACTGAAAGATAACAAACGTACTGATACATAACATGAAAATGCGCTAACACGTCCTGTGTCCAGAATGGAACAAGCTTAATTGCTTGTTTTTTTATATACATTACTGTTAGCGTGCGCGCGCGCGCTCGCTTGTGCGTGCGTGTGTATGTGTGTGTGTTTGTAGGTGCGTGTTTACCTGTCATATCTATTGACACATTGTCGCCCTGTGTCCCTACAATTGAACGCCCACGCAACTCTAGACTTTTTAGCCAACTCTTAAAATTTCTATTTATATATGGGGGGGGGGGGCATTATTTAACAGAGATAGATATGTCTGTCTTGGATACGTCTATAAATTACGACTACTGAATGAGCAACTGTAGGCAATATCACATGCAGGGTGCTGCGAGATGTGTGGCCACAGAGGGCGCTGAACTAGGAAGAGTGCTGTTAAATGTTTGTGCAATTCTCAGATGTGACGAGGTCACACTTTTTTCCCTCTATGCAGTGCGCGTGTACGAGCTAACAGTAATGCAAACACGTTCAAAACGTTCACCGGCACCGCAAAAAAAAAATCTGTCACACTGAGATTGTCAATGAGCACACAAATGTTTCGTTCAGTAGACCAATTAAGGTATCCACAAACCAAAGCGAAACTTTCCGCTGCGCTATTTCTCACGTGAGATTTTTTCTAAGCGCGAAAAACCCTCGCTACACCTAGGCGAAGCGAAAGTGGGCGTCAGCCGACCGGATAAATAATTTTTCTTTAATGTTCTTTTTTTTTTTTGTTTGAAGACGTCGGCAGACATTTTCTTCGTATTATTATTGTATTTTACAAGTCACTTTTTGGTATAATCTGATATAATTCATGTTTCTATATATAAATGTAAGTCTTATTTGTTAATTTTAAGACATTTATATCAATTTTAACATTGATTTTCATTTGAGTCGATGTTTCTAGGCAGCCATTTTGGATTGTTTACACTCGCGAAACGCGAAAAAATTCTGCAAGAAACGATGCCACGAAATTTCTCTGCACCGCCGCGGAAATTCTCCTCGGTTTGAGCATCTCCATATAAATACATTGCCGCGAAAGAGTGGCGAATTTCGCGAGCTGCCTAGATACACGAAATTCGCTTTGGTTTGAGGATACCTTTACTCAATAACGTAATGTTTCACATGAAAAAAAAATGTATTTCCTTCAAAATTTGCGCACCGCCATTATCTCTCTAGCCGCACCAAGCACCCGGAAAATTAAAGGGAAATCCCCTATTAGCGTTCATTTTTAAGGTTTTGTCAGTCTGTGATAACCACTGAGTTACATCTTTTTGTATACCTGTCGTATTCAATTTATAATAAATTATGTTCGCATTTAAAAAAAGAAAAAAAAACTAAATGTTTCGTCCACCCCTCCCCTCCCCAATGCACAATCATAGAAATGACAAACAACAAAGCTGCAAGAAACTGACAAGCCTATGTTGCAAGATGGCGGCTCTCAACTTGCAGGTCGCAAACCCCCCCCCCCCCCACCTAAAGTTTGTGTCTTACGATACCGATTAAAACTGTTTGTGATATATTATTAAAACACGCAGTTTATTCTCTCTGAACTGCTTCAGACAAAAAACGCGACTTTCTTTTAATAATACAGAAGTGGGTTCGGTGGGGTATATTCTCTTCAATTAATGAGGGGGGTCACAAAACGAAGTTGAAGCGGGGGAACCTCTGAAGTTTAAGGTATATATGTAACAGACGACAGTTGAAGCAGGGGAACCTCTGAAGTTTAAGGTATGCATGTAAAAGACGACAGTTGAAGCGGGAGAACCTCTGAAGTTTAAGGTATGCATGTAAAAGACGACAGTTGAAGCGGGGGAACGTCTGAAGTTTAAGGTATGCATGTAAAAGACGACAGTTGACATGTTGAAAACTTCGTACAATTTTTTTTTCTCTCTTTCAGGTCGATTTCCCCCGTCTCGTCTGTGCGTCTACAAATCTGTTGGGAGTCTTACCTGTCCTGAAAGGACAGACAACAGAAAACTGACAGAATAGAGAGACGGTGTACAAAAAAAAAATTAAATAATAATAATAATAATAAGTCTTGTCAATTTTTTTTTTATTATTCTTTGATTGGGACAAGCGAAGCTGAGAAAGGAAAAAAAAGGGTGAGGGGGTATGGGGTGGGTGGGGCGCCGCTTAAATATTTTACGCATGAACGGATTCTACGAGGCCCCGTGTTGTTGTCTGTTCAAATACGACCTCGGCCCCCCAGGGGTAAAAACCTTGCTTGAACAAATACTTATTATCACCTGCTCGTTTATTCTTTAAGCCTGCTTCCCCCCCCCCCACACACACACCCACTCGTCTTTATGCACACCTCCTTCTTGAATTTTGATAGGGTCGGGCGTTTTGATGTTATGACGTAGCTCTGTGCTGTTATTTCAGGCTTTAACGTATGAACACGGTCTTATGTGTGGTTCAAAACCTTTTATTTTTCTTTCATTCTTGAATGGAAATGTGAGAGACAAATCGGGTTGAAGAGTTGTGATTCAATTTCGCGTAGAATCACATTCAATCGGAATGCTAGCTATGGGTTGTTTTTTTTTGTGTGTATATGATGGCTTTTAGGTAGAGCGCACAAATGTTGACCTGAAGGTCACGGGTTCAAGCCATGGTGAGTGTTGGGTTTTTTTTTACTCGGCTTACAACGAATACAAGCCGTTAGTTAGGGGCAGTATTAGTTCGTAAAGACTTGAAATAGATTGATTTAAAATTTTTAATTCATCTTTTGGAATGTACAAGTACTGACAGATACACTAACAGCGCTAACAGATACACTGACAGATACGCTAACAGATACACTGACAGATAAACTGACAGATACACTGACAGATACAATAACAGATACACTGACAGATACGCTAACATATACACTGACAGATAAACTGACAGATACACTGACAGATACAATAACAGATACACTAACAGATACACTGACAGATACAATAACAGATACACTAACAGATACACTAACAGATACACTGACAGATACACTAACAGATACACTGACAGATACACTGGCAGATACTTAAGAAGAAATCTCGACAGTATGAGCAACTATGTCAATATTGTATCTGACTTCGAATAATAATGATATACATTGTATTGTTGATATAATCATACATTGTATTGTTGATATAATCATACATTGTATTGTTGATATAATCATGCATTGTATTGTTGATATATTCATGCATTGTATTGTTGATATAATCATACATTGTATTGTTGATATAATCATGCATTATATTGTTGATATAATCATGCATCTATTGTTGATATAATCATGCATCTATTGTTGATATAATCATGCATCTATTGTTGATATAACCATGCATTGTATTGTTGATATAATCATGCATTGTATTGTTGATATAATCATACATTGTATTGTACGATATAATCATACATTGTATTGTTGATATAATCATACATTGTATTGTTGATATAATCATACATTGTATTGTGTGTTTGTCTGTGAAAAGACAGGCAGACGGGCTGATAAACAGACAAACAGATAGGTAAGTAGGAAGGTAGGTAGGTAGGTAGATAGATAGATGGGTAGAAAGACAGAAGGATAGAAAGACAAATGGATAGAAAGTCAAAAAGACAGATAAAAAGATAGATAGCTAGATAGCTAGATAGCTAGATAGATAGAGTGTTACTACGAATACTAGTACAAGTAGTCCAAAAGCTTTCCTAACGGAAGATAACGCATGATTCTCGGATGCTTTTCAAATGTCCTTGCTTAAGATTCAGTTAAGTTTGACCCATTGACTTTGAAGATATGGCAGCTATATTTATACTGATATATTGAAGTTCTTCATTGTATTAAAATTAATTTAAGCTACTTCCACAATGTACCGATATATCTAACCTTAAATAATTTCAAAGCAAATTTTTTTCAAAAGTATTAAAATAAAATCACGTATTCTGTGAGATTGATTGGCAGGTGTTTGGGTGTGAGTCTCATAACCCTCGGGGGAGCTAAAATTGACCAAAGCCTAACTTGACCAATAGCAGCACTACTTTAGAAAAGATTTTTTTTTGTTAAATGTGTCAGAACAATTTACTACAGCGACACCCCAACAAACGGACAGAGTTATAGGACACCGTCAGACAGAACAAATGGCGACACCCGCTATTTTGTTGTTGACCCCCGAGCAGGCCACGCTATGACCATTACACTCGGATAGTGTTACTTCAATCAGTATCGTTAACGCTTTCTTCATGACACCCAGCGTCTACGCACCTACCCCCAACGCGCCTCCCCCCCCCTCCACATCCATCACCTCGCCCTCATGGTGAACTCCTGTCGTTTTGATTTACATCCACCCCGCTTTATCTGGGTGATAAATAGACTAAACAGTTAGACAGACATTAAGACAGACATTAAGACAGACAGACAGATAGATAGATAGATAGATAGATAGATAGATAGATAGATAGATAGACAGACAGACAGACAGACAGACAGACAGATAGACAGATAGATAGATAGATAGATAGATAGATAGATAGATAGATAGATAGATAGATAGATAGATAGATAGATAGATAGATAGATAGATAGATAGATAGATAGATAGATAGATAGATAGATAGATAGATAGATAGATAGATAGATAGATAGATAGATAGATAGATAGATAGATAGATAGATAGATAGATATGCACCAAGATATGCACCATTGGTACATTACAAGCTTTGCACAAATCGGATCGAAGACATGTTTGTTTTACTATTATACATTTCGTATTCCTATTTTCTACATCATTTGAATAATTTGCATATATCAGACACTCACATTCATATTTAATGTAAACATAAGGCGGGACCGCCGCCTATAAGCCTTGAGCTCACGACGAGTGTCGTAACTAGGCTGGTGCCAAGAGAGCAGCCCCATCCACGGACGGCACTTCTAAACCAAACAGGGGTTACTGAAGTACTCTTTGGCACGTGACTAGTCCGGTATTTTTAAAATCCAGCCCCAGGCGTCACTAAGGCCAGTTACGCCACTGCACCCATTCCCCTGACCGCCAATTTACCCTGTAACAGATCGTGGAAGATAGCGGAGACCACAAGTTCTGGGATCCAAAGGCGTATCTCAGCTTTAATTTGCGACTGAGCTCTTATTTGTTTGTTATTTGCTTTGGTAGTCGACAAGCTCATTCTTTACTTGTTGTACAATAAGTATATTGTTTGTATTATTATGTATTTGACTACATGATGTCAATAATAGACAAATTTCATATTACTCAGTTGTTAAATATTTAGCTTTGAAGTACAAAAGTCGCCATTGAATCATTGTGTACAATAACTAATACCCCAGTTGCTCGAAAGAAAGATTAATGCGTTCACGGCCGCTGCGTATTATTATGCTCATCCCGAGATAATCCCAGCATTCCACTTCCGGAAATGGACATGGCATGACCCACTTACAACCCAGTTGACAGGCCAATATTTTTATTCCCTTTTTTTTTACTTCTTTCAATGACAAGTGTCAAATCCTGGTGAATCACTGGCCTCGCTGTATTTCGAAAAACCTTTTCTCTCTCTCTCTCTCCCACCCTCCTCTTTGACCTCCATCGCTGGTGTTGTTGCCTTACGGGGACCTGGGCTACGCCGCTGAAAAACATTTTCTAATTAAATTTTCTTTGAACGAGTAGCAGGAGCGTGAAATCCCACCCTGCCCCCCCCCCTTTTGGCGCGGAGAAAAATATGTTTGAGTATCTGAGGTCACGTGGTCGTGTACATCTGCTAGTGTTGGTGTCTGTATGCCAGAGATCTCCTGTTGTTATCCGTCTGTCCCCTCCCTCCCTCCTCACACACACACACACACATTTCGCCACAGCTCCCTTAAGGCGCCTTAGGCCATCAAAAAGGGGTGGGGGAGGAATGAGGAGGGCTTCGCCGGCCACCTGGACCTTGTTACAACGTCCGTAAAATCACCCCAATGAAACGGCAGCCGGCTGGGTTAATGTTACACGTGTATGTTTGGAAGGCGGTGGGGGAACGGACGGTCCTTTAGTTTGGACTGGTGTATGCTGTCTAGGGTAGTGTTTACATGCAATTAATAATCCCTCCTTGTCCCAAATACCTGTGAAAAAAAAATGAAATGTGATATATATTTCAATATCCCGCATGACGTGACATGTAATGTCAGGGATTATGCCTGTCACGTGATACTGTGTCAAACACACACGCGCGCGCGCGCACACACAGTATAAGAAAAAACCCCAACAAACTCCAATTTGCAAGAGTATTAAATATCTCTTCCGTGCGTCAGTCTCCGCAGTGGTGTCACGAACATTTCCTTTTTTGGTTGCACTCTTCAAACAATGTCATGGTCCAGGCGTGACAGAATTTGTTCATAGTCCTGGCCATCGTGACAACCTCTACAAGGGCTGGTGACCAGGGGTGGCCCTTCTTAAGTCATAGTTTTTTTGTTGTTATTTTTTTTTCTAAATCGAAACGAAGAACAGTGACTGCACCCTTCAGCACTTGACGGGGGACTAAGGCTTTAAAAGAAAACCAGCAATACTCATTAAGAAATCCGCCGAAACTCATTAAGAAATCCACCAAAACTCATTCAGAAATCCGCCAAAACTAATTACAAAATCCACCGAAACTCTTTAAGAAATCCACAGAAACTCATTAACACATCAGCCGAAAATCCGAAAATATTGAAAAAACATTATTAAAATGTACTTCCAATTTTTTATATTTTTTACATTTTTTTTAAATGAATTTAATTTATATAAAAACATTGAAGACGGAAAAAAAACGCACTGAACAGCCCTTTATAACGCTTTGGAAAATAAGCCAACGACGTACCAAAGGCCACCATACAGTCTGAACAGAAACAAGAACATAATATTTTTTTTAAGCCAAGTCAGATTTCGAATCCATAAATCTTGGTTAGTTGGCAGGTGTTGTTATAAATATAATTCAAACATGCAACTTCTGTTCCTCATTATATTTCACACATTGTGTAAATATTTACCCCACAATTTACATATTTCAACATTGTCATAATAAAAGCATAATATGCAAGACGACACCCACTCTCAAGTGGCTGTCATGAACGTAGCAACCCTGTGTTTGACGGCTACTGTTCTAATAGAAATGACAGAAACAGTACGGTTTTTTTTTATAACAGGGTTGTGTGATGGGATTATGACACAACTGCAGAGGCGAGCCTAGGGTTGTGGAGGGGGGTCCAAATTCGAAAGTCCTCACGGGCCCCAGGTTGAGGGGGGCCCAAAAATTTTTTTTTTAAGTCAAATATTAATTACATTATCTCATGTCATGGTGTCGAATGTCAAAATGCAGGGGCCCCAAAATAGGCCAAGCCCCCGGGCCCCCAAATCCATAGGTTCGGCACTGCACAACTGTATTAAATAGGTGAAAAGTTTTAGCATAGGAAAGACCACAGATAAATTTAGGCGAATAAAGAAAAACTCATATAATAAATCAGAAAAAAAAAATAAACGTATTATAAAAATAAACGTATTATAAAAATAAAAGTATTATAAAAATAAACGTATTATAAAAATAAACGGGGACGTGTCGACGCTTTGTGGGCCCCCCCCCCTTTGAGTTTCATGAGCCGCGATGCAATGCACGCCGCCCTCTCCTCAGGCTTGATTGTAAGTGCTGCTGTACAGTTATCACTATCATTTCCTAGTAATTGTATTACTAGCTACGTCCCTGGTCGTGCAGCATAGAGCGCTCGACTGTTGATCTAGGGGGTCGTGGGTTCAAACCTCGCCTTTTTTCAAGCCCTGGTGAAAGTTCTCAAGTCCACTTAACGGGTACCGGACTTAAAATAGTGAATTAAATGCGGCTGGTCATCGTGCTAGTCACACAGCTGGTCATCGTGCTAGTCACACAGCTGGTCATCGTGCTAGTCACACAGCTGGTCATCGTGCTAGTCACACAGCTGGTCATCGTGCTGGTCACACAGCTGGTCATCGTGCTGGTCACACAGCTGGTCATCGTGCTGGTCACACAGCTGGTCATCGTGCTAGTCACACAGCCACTATCTACAGAAACAAATGAGCTCGACATGGGCTCCGATTAGTACTTAAGGGTGCTAAACCTTTTTTTTTTAATATTACTCGTTAGCAATTTTTTTTGTAATGAAAAGGAATAAACCGTCAGTGGAACCATTGGCGGACTTTGATATTTCCCAGCCGTTCCCCTTCCAAACAATGAATAGGGGGCCGCTCCAAACCCACCATCTGAGTTACGTCACTTAAGTTGACCATATCATTACTTGAACCCTGCACTAACCTATACACAAACTTTTCAAGGTTTACTCTTTGCCTAGCTTGGTCATCTCCATCTAACCGATAGTTGGTCAGTTGTCGGTTGTTGCTGTTTTAAAAAAGGGATGGTATGCGGAGGGGGGGGGGCGTTAAGAAGTGTGACAGTTTCTGTTCAGTGGATTAAATCATTAAAAAAAAAAGTAAGAACCAAAAAAATGCCCCCCCCCCTGCTCCCCTGGTCCCTCCAGTCCCCACACATAGGAAGTCACCGACAAAGAACTCGGAGAAAGCGACTGACAAAAATCTATTTCACTTTCCTTTCTTTCTTCAGTTTCCATCCTACAAATCACCACCACATCTAAAATTGCCCCAGTTCTATTCTTCCTTCACTCAATTCAATTTGAACTCGTCCATTCCCCCCTCCCTTCACCCCCATGCCTGCCACCCCCTTACCTCTATTTTATCTCGTCCATCACCAAATATAAACACTCAACCTGCTTAAAATAAATTTAGTTCAACTTTAACCCTCCTCGAGCGTACAAGGGAGTACAAGGGCGCATAATTCACGCGGACTTGTCATTCGATCCGTAGGTGACCTCCCCTTCGAAGATTAGAAGGTTTATGAGAATTAAGTACCTTGACAGGGAGGCGACAATCCGGTTGAAATGGATGTACCAACTACCACCAACCCGCTGGATGGGGGCCGTGTCAATCCTAGATCGTGTCAATACAACCAGAACTGAAATAACAGACCCGGAGAAATGTCTTCTATAAAAATGGGTGTAGTCCAATTAAGCTGAGTAAATATTGGATTTAAAATCTTTGATTTTACATACGAACTTTAGGGTCGTACAGACTGTAAAGGAAAGGTCTGCTTAGAATTCTATTTTTTATTTTCGACTTTACTTTTTTTTTTAAATAACTTGGCTCAATCTGCCAATAATGCAGACTGACGTACCATGGCACTGTATTATGGATCGCTCATAACGGTTTGTAAAGTTCCATTAACCCTAACGGGCCATCGGGGCAGATGAAGTGTAGAATTCATCTGTTTCTATAACCTCGGCATATGAAGGGATTGTGTGGTTAGCACAACGCCCAGCCGCCTTTCCTTCCCCAACTAAAATCAGGTATATATTTAAAGCTGGGTGGACTTGGGGACTATAACCAGGACCTGAAAAAATCCCAAAGGTTCTCACTGAGATTCCAACCCAGGACCCTCCAGTCGACATTCGAGCGCTCTACACCGGACGGGTGGCCGAGTGGTGTAGATACTCGACTGTCAACCTGAGAGTCCTGGGTTCGATCCTCGTTTAGAATAATGGAAATTTTTCCAGGCGAAATGTGTTTCAAAGTCGTCCCACAAGTCCACCCAGCTTTAAATAGGTTACAGTTCGAATCAACCTGAATGCTTTTTTAAACCATTGTAGCCTTGTTATCAGCATTTCTAGTCCTTAGTATTAAAAATAAACACAACTAGCAGGGGCGGCTTTGGTATGGCGGTTATATGTGCATGACCCCGGGGGAGGGGGTTCACTTGCGAGCGATTGCGTCGAAATAAACCTTGATATGTCGTCTCGAAACGCTCCTATCGTGAAGCCCAACCTTATGCGCTAGGGCAAGGGGCGAAGGCATCAATTGCCATTCTACTTGGGGCCCTAGGGTGGGCTAGGCAAAGTACCTGTTCTCGCATCAGATTTCAAAGGAAATTGTATGGGGAATTTGGCATTGGGGGGGAAGAAGGGGGGTCACTTAATTGACATATCCAGTCACTTTGACTTACTTGTCTATGTTGCAATAATTTCTATTCCAGGATATTCAAAATAAAACCAGAGAACTGCAAAGATCAATTGACCAATCAATACATTTGTTTATGTCGAGAGCTATAACTTTTTTTTAAATAAATAGATCCTACTAATGCCAATCGAATAAAAACTCCTTTTCTACCATAAAAGCCAAACAAATTAAAGAAAAAAAAAAGGTAGAAAACAGATGGCTTAGACCAGTGTTTCCCTAACATTCGTAATCTGTGTACAGTAGTGTACAGTAGTGTACAGTAGTGTACACCCTTATTAATTATCGTAATACTGTACACCTTTAATAAAAATTGTGTTTAGGGTCCCGGTTTCCCTTCATTTCATTGTTTTCACTTTAGCCGTGCATGTTCTCACCCCTGTACAGCGCGTATCCCCCCCCCCCCGCGCTAAACTCTTCACGTAGCCCCCCCCCCCTGGGGTATCGTTCCACACTTTGGGAATCACTGTCACAGGCAAATGAAATCATTTTCAACAAAACATGAACCCTTCTTGTAATGTTTGTGTCTTTCTTAGTCTGGTGTGGGTACAGATCTGGAACTATTAAACAGATCATGTTATTGTCATTTAGCCAAGGCATATTGCTGGGGGGGGCAGTTAGTCAGGTGATAACACAGGGAGCCAGTTAGTCAGGTGATAACGCACGGAGCCAGTTAGTCAGGCGATAACACAGGAGCCGTTAGTCAGGCGATAACACAGGGAGTCAGTTAGTCAGGTGATAACACAGGGAGCCAGTTAGTCAGGTGCAGGGGCGCCGAAAGCCAACAAGGGCCCCAGGGCAGGACATCATTGCGGGCCCCTTAATAAACTATGAGTCGTGAAAAAATTGACATGGTCGGGGCGGCCGGGCCCCCTACAGATGCGGGCCCCCTGGCAATGACCTCCCCTGCCCCCTCTCTGCGTGCCTGGTCAGTTGATAACACAGGGAGCCAGTTAGTCAGTTGATAACACAGGGAGCCAGTTAGTCGGGTGATAGCATCAAAAGGCAGGAAATGAGAAAATAAAAAGAAAGTTTGACCTTTTGTTCAAACGGGATCTTCAAGATGTGATAATCTTTTCCGGTGTCCTGACATGTACCGAACTTATATAAGAATAAACATCTATCTATGTGATAACACTGCAGTATAGATACAGAGGTAAAATAAAAAAAGAAATTCATTGAGTTGTTTAACAAACACTGCGAGGAGGTACTGGTAATTGTTGGGGGGGGGGGGGGAGTCTGTTTACATACAGACAAATTATTGAATCATCGAACAGACGTATAAAAACTAGAAAACACATATACTAAGCTGCAATAGGCCCAATAATATAATTAATATGTACTGGAACAAAAGATATGTGGCAACAAGCTGACCACTGATCCCATCATCAAATATCCCAAATCGCTGGGGGTCCCGGGAAAGGATCGTCCTAGGCCTCGACTTTTACGGTAACTCGCAAAAATTAACTTTTACTAGGGGGTGGGGGGGGCGGATGGTCGAGCGGTATAGTGAGCGTGACTATCCACGGAATACCTTCACTGGCCGTGGTTACAGAATCAGATGAATTGTGCATCTCATCTGCCCTGATGACCTTATTAGGCTAAGGGAACTTAAAATTTTACTTCACTAGGGCCCGATAAGGTCTTCAGTGCCCGGAGCCCCAAACCAACCTTAATCTGCTTCCATCGCCTTGTTCACCTGAACCTGTCTAGTCTCCCGACCCTTGGCATTAGTCAATGTTTTCCAAATTTTCAGGCTTAATAAAGTAGAACATCATTTCTGTCTGTCACGTCATCTGGCATTTCACAGCATCCACTCAAATACGGGAATTTCGCATCATCACGTGATCTCGGGAAGAGTGTCGCGAGCCATCACGCGAAGCAGTGCCGTCATCAAGGAGGAGGTGGAGGAGGATGTGTCGTCAGCACGTTCTCGTGAGTGTGTCGTCATGTATGAAGCCTTGAAAAAGGTGTGTCATCCATACAGACACGTCGGGCCGCTGTGTTACTGCGGGGGGGGGGGGAATATGATCGATCAAGGGAAGTAAACCTCTTACAGTAAAGAGGATAGATGGGAGACAATCAATTATTAATTACTTTAAAAGCCCGTCCCGGTTGTTGGGTGGGAAGGCTTCGGTGCTGAACACAAAAGATGGGAAAAAAAAAAACAACAACAACATAATACTGGGATGGGGTGGGGGGAAGGGACTGAATCCGCCTTGAGATGTCAGGAGGATGACAGTGAGTACAGGCGTAGACTTGTCATTTATTTATACACAGATGAGTACTCCTGTCATACAACGGTTCATAAGTATAGGCTGTCTGAGAATAACAAACAAGGGGAACCGGTGATTCTCAAACATTTTCAAAAACGAGGCCTCGTGTAGATTAGAATGTGTAATCACTAAAAATAGATTTACCTAATGAAACCGTAAACACACACACACACACACACACACACACACAAACAAACATATAAATACGCAGATACATACATACATACATAAATGCATAGTTTTGTCAGGGGGTCTTAGAACTTCTAGCTACGGCCCCTGATCTCATTACCATGATCAGGGAGAAATGACTGACCTTTGAGACCCTTCCTGTCCATTACACAAACACATACATACACACACATACACACACACACACACACACACACAGTATTTACATCCAGCAAGCAAAGCACACGTAGAGACATGTTCAATATGGCGATCGTACTCAGCGCATGTATGTGACCCTCACACGTAATGTTTTCTGTGCTCAAGCCCGTACAAATCCACAGCCCTAAACCCAACCCCTACCCCCCTACCACCACCCATCTCAACCCAACAAAGCCTAGATTATTTTTTTTCTCCCCCGCTGCCTATGCCGAGGCCGTGTTTTAATATTTACTATAAAACTGACAAACTTGAGCCTTCATAGCGGATAAATCGTAATTAGCTGGGCGGGGCGGTGTTGGGGCGAGATGCCGAGGGGCTGGGGGGGGGGGGGCGTCTGGGGGTGATTCTATCTGATAAGAAGCTCAGCAGACAAGCAGGAAAGCGATTCTGTTGGGAGATTTTCCATTAGCCGCGACAACACAAAGCTTGCGTGTTTTGTTGTTTTTACTTTTCTGTATTTCTGTCTGTCGTTCTCTAGGCCTTTCATAAACTTTCTCCAGTTCTAAAACTGTACGTTAAAATATGTGTGTAAATGTCTGCTGACGTATTTCCAGTGTGTTACTATGTGTGTGTGTGTGTGTAGTCTTGGTAGGTGTGTAATTGTCACTGTCTTTATAATGTGTAACTGTGTCCCATGCGGCCATGCCCTTTTTTTTTTTTTTTTAGATAACTAACAGGTAATTTACATATGCGCTCAATGTTTAACCGATTATGCAGTCTCGTTGTGTATTATGTAAGTGGCTGCACACTTTAGAGTGCACAGTTTTATAGGTGTGAAAATATGCATTAAGGTGTAATGTATGTGCTTACCTGTAATAGCGAACGGTGTTTAATAAGTATATATATATATATATATATATTCAGATAGAGAGAGAGAGAGAGAGAGAGAGAGAGAGAGAGAGAGAGAGAGTGAGAGTGAGAGAGAGGGAGAGGGAGAGATAGATAGATAGATAGATAGATAGATAGATAGATAGATAGATAGATAGATAGATAGATAGATAGATAGATAGATAGATAGATAGATAGATAGATAGATAGATAGATAGATAGATAGATAGATAAATAGATAGATATTTATACTGCGATGAATTGTCTCAGTGTAAATTGCAAACGATTAAGTTTGTGTATAGTATGAGGTCTAGTTAAAATCTCTGCCCCCTCAAATGGACCTTGAAAAGATCTGTTTTACGCAGGCTACGCCCCCCCTCCACCTCAATGCATTTATTGTCGCTGTAGTCAGAGCCGCACTTATGTATTTGTGGGCTCTAGGTACATTTGGGGGACCCTAGACGGCCTCAGCTAAGGTAATTCCCCCCCTTCCCAGGCAAAATGCTGCTAGGGCCGCAGATATAAGCCCCTCCCCACTCCCCGCCACTGAAGACCCTAGATTGTTCTATTATTTGGCCCGCCGAATGAAAGTCCAGACAGGGGCCCCATTGGCATTATAGGCCCTGGGCAGCCCACCTAGTTCACCTATCCTTACGAGCGACTTTACTTGTACAGTCGAAGTAAACTGCAAACTACGAGAATGGCGAGACAAGCACGGTGGACAACATGTTCCAGGCAGAAGAAGTCGGTGGAGAAAAAATGGAGAGAAAAATGTGTGAAAGTGGAGCGGTGGAGCCCCCTTAAAACCGATCTGGTTGGTGAGATGGGGTTACTACTGGTTACTGATAGTTACTACAGGCTACAGTAGCTCTTTAAAATGTTCCAACAATCAAAAGTAAAGATTTAAAAAAAATAAAATTGCTGGAGTAAACTAATAGAATGGCGAGGACTAAAAAGAAATATGAATATTAAAATCCCAATCTGTGTACTTCAAACAAATACAATACATATGTTTGAAATACTAAAGTATAGATGATATTAATACAAGCTAAAAGGTGAACATATGTCTTCTGTTTTAGTTTCAGCTATAGTTGGGATCTTCTTCCCACACCTGGAAAATGTCATGTTACTTTTAAGTCCATTCTCCACTATTAACAGAAACCTGGACCATCTGTTTGGATAAAAGAATTATACGGCGTCTGGACATTGTGCTGGCCACACGGTCTATCAGTGTACCATGGTTTTCATAAACACAAGAGCTATCACTTCACCTAACAACATAGAACATCCATGTTTTTAAAAATATTTACTTTAAAAAGAAAATTTAAAAAATAAAATATTCGGCTAATGAGAAAGTTGTGTTAAAAAATTTCAGTTCACCACGGAGTCAATTCATTAAATATTGGCATCGAAACAAGTTGGCCAGGTTTTTTGTTTGTTCTATGCCAAATCTACAAACTCAATAACAAATAAACCCAAAACAAAAAAACTAAACAGAATTCTGATACAGACATTTACAAAAATAAAAAAAAAAAATCATTCAGTTTATTCTATTGCCCTGGATACGTCTATTGATTTTTCCTTCTTTTCCAAAAGTTTATTGTTTATTTTTCCTCAACTGGAACTGAGTATTTTACAGAACAAGTTAATACGTAGAAAAGTAACGAAGGAAAAGGAGGGGAGGGGGGGGAATGTTGTAATGTTCCGCTCTGCTAATAACACTCGCGATGCTTTCAATTCTCAACTTCACCTCCATCAGCCGGATGCAGCTCTTTAGTTGTTGATTTTTTTTTCAAATAGAAGCAGACGATCAATGAATGCTGACACACTTTAGTATTGTAAATGCTATTTCTTTGTTTTTATTTTGCTAGAGTTTTTTTTTGTTTTTAGCTGTTAAACTTTTAGTGACCGATGGAGAATTGGGTCGAAAGACTCCCTAGAGTGGGAAATGAATAGTGAGGGTTCTATTACAAAGATACAATAAAAAAACATAATATAATTGAGGGGGGGGGTAGAAATGATGGAGGAACCAACAAATAATCAACATGGCGACTGGTGAAAATGTCGTCTGGTGACCTTTCAAAGAAAAATAAGAATTAAAATGTCAAAGCAGACGACGCCTGTTTCCATTCTGCAGCTCGTGAAAATTTTAATAATAATATAAATAAATAAAAATAATAAATACAACACATTTATTGATTTTTTTTTTATTTTAAAACACACTCTTTTAATGCTGGCAATATTCATGCCGTCGTATCGGTAAAAATGGATGAGTATCTATAGATGCTTTTTATCATTTTCTTTTGGTATTGAACAAGGTCATTTCATCGATTAGGGGCTTTATTGTATTTTTTTTATTTACATTTTAAATTTTAAAAACTATTGTACGACTATAATTGTTTTTGTTGTTGTTTAGTTTTCGTCATATTATGTTTATCGATGACAAGTTAAACAGGACGCTTGAAGTCTGTTGTTTGATTAAATGGGAAGCAAATAGTGTGGGAAACAAAAGTCACGTATTATTTTTACGCAATGCCGTGTTATCTACACATTTCCCATCATTCACTTTAATGCTGAATTTAAAAAAAAGAATTCATAATTGTTTGTTGTTTTAGAATAAGAAAAGGGAAATTAAAAAAACAATCTTGTTCTGACATTTTTCAATGTATGCTGTATTAATACATATTTGTGTATTTAGTTGGCATTTTTGTTGGATTGTGAGAGGCGGGAATAGGACTTTTTTTTGTATCCCCACTTCCCGTAGCAGAACTGAATTGACCAAGGCCGTGTCAAAGCCTGGTGGTTCGTCGTCCTGGTCTTTGCCCCCACCCCCACCAACGAATGGAGGAAGGGGTAAAATGTTCACATATAAATTGATCGTGTATATTTTCTTCTATTTAATGATCGTTAAAGATGACCATAGAACACATGTGGGAAGGGGGGGCTAAGGCAAAATTATATTATAACGGCTTTCGGCCTTTGCATATGAAACACGCCCATGGGCCCCGCGTTAGGCCCACCTAATCTGAATTATATCTGAAGGGTTGGTTTTCCCCCTCCGTGTGTCAAATAGATGTTACTTGTAGTTTGTGTGGATTCAGTGCCGTAACGAGCTTAACTCGCGCCCCGGGGGGCACATTACCTTTTAATACATTTTTAGCGCCCCCCCATTCGAAAATCATATAATACAATATGTAAAATATAAATTTGGCGCCCCATTGTGAGTAGCGCCCGGGGACATATGTACCCCCGCCCCCCTCCCTAGCTACGCCTCTGTGTGGATTTGCTATGTTGCCGACAAGCTGTTAGCTGAAACTGGGTTATTAGTATCCCTGCATCCCTTCCCTGGACAAGCCAGATACTTCTAGCAGCCGTGCATCTGTTTCTACACACAGGATATAAATTATACAGTATGCGCATCTACGATTTGATCGTTTTACTTCGATCGCCGGCATAACTTTTATTTTTGTGAACTCGGTAGTGAAGGCTAATGATAATGTTTATTTATATTGCTGTACGTAACTGGGTCATTGTTTATCGAGCCATCCCCTTATGCTTCATGTTTAAAGTCCTGTATAATTTGGTGTCGTACACGCTTTGCATTATTGCGTCTTCACTTAAATGCGATTTAAACTGGCATGGGCGTCACCTTTCTCATGTCCCGATGTCCTTTGCGCCTATTCCACTGACAGCACTGACTGTGTATGTTGATATTTCATTATAATTATTATGGGTGGGGGGGGGGGGAAGGTTGGACCAGAGCAGTTATAATGTTGTGACTTTTTTTTTTGGGGGGGGGGGGGGGGGGATAGAGAGAGAGAGGGAGGAGAGGGAGAAGTGTACTGTGGGCAAAGGTTTCAGATCATAGATGAGCGGACAGCGGACGCGTCCGCTTGCGGATGCAGATCCGCAGACTTTTTCCGAATCCGCGGACTGACAGCGGACGCTTCGTATTGTTAAGTTGCGGACTCGCGGACTGACGCGGATCTTCTTTAGCGTTACCATTAAAAAATTTCAAGTCATTTAAACAGCTAAATTTCAGCAATGCGGACGCGCGGACTGACTGCGCACCAATGTTGCAAGATTCTGCGGACGCGGACGCGGATCCTTGATAGAAATCCGCGGACGGACGCGGACGCTAAATTTCAAGATCCGCACACCTCTGTTTCAGATATATTTGGGCACCGAAACAAAAGTACCTGATTGCATCAGATTTTATTATTAATACGTAAGTTAAAAGATGGAGGGGGGGGAGCTTTTGGCAGCGAAAAAAAATAGTAAATAGATAAAACATGAAAACGGTGAATAATGTATGTATCACTAGATCTGTTGATGATATATCCCTGGGCTGACTAAATTGCGTTGGGGAAAGTTGAAATAACAAATTAATTGAAACATAAGAGGGCCATTTTGAATAATTTTATTTCATTACAATAATAATTGCTTCATATCGTCTGCTCATCAGCTGTTTGATTATCGAATACGTCAGAGGAGAACGAGCAGATGTCGGCTAGAATATTTATTCCGCAATTTAAAAAAAAAATTGTCTCTTTTCTTATTACTAACGGATTGATCAATTCGTGTTATGTGGCATTTTATTTACATAAAATAAATTAAAGAGAGTGGTCGTATTAACATTCTATGAAATGAATATATTCACAATTATATTACTCTAAGTAAACTAATTGTTTTATTTTTATTCATTTATTTGTTCCGCTGCTGTTTTGTTGTTTTTTTTTAATTTACCCAAGCACAATACAATGACCCAATTTTTCATCGCAGAACACATAAATTCTCCTAATTACCTAAACTGCTAAACTACATTCTAACATGTACGTAACGCGCCATGGGAAATTCCCGGAATGGCTCGATTCGGGGAAAGTCTCCAAACTTAATGAGTTCATGGCCTTCCTTGGGTAAAAAAAACAAACAAATAATAATAATAATAAATAAATAAATAGTTAAATATTCAGAACGAATACTGTGCATCATAAATTCACGGTCGGCGCTGATGACTCATAGGGGTTTTTGGCTTGCTTAGCAAAATAACAGTACGATACAGATTCGTTTTATTAATCAAACAAAAGAAAAAGCATAATTTTTATGTCGGTGGTTCTCACAATGGTCAGTCGTGCCCAGCCCATGTAGCCAAGGGGGTCGTGCCCCCCTGCTAAGTGTGGAGTGCCCCCCCTTAAAAAAAAAGAAAGAGGGAAAAAATAAAGAAAAAGTAACTAAAATGAGACAAACTGCCCCCTTGCTGGGTATTGGTACCCCCTTGCTTACTTTGACCTGGCTACGGGCCTGGTCGTGCCGCTGAAAATTATAGTCAATAATATAAACCATTAAAATCTGAGTTGTTTTTCTTTTCCCTAGTGCTCGCGAAAACCGAAACATGTTTCTTAGTTGATCGCGAAACGCAAAAAGTTTGAGAGCCACTGTGCTGTGTTCATTATTGTTTGTAATTACTTACCATTATTATTATTAGCTCGTGTTACGCCACGGGACGCCATATTTACCTAAGGGGAAAACTAGTGCCCCCTTGACCACACTTGCTCGGCTGTGGTGGAGATGACAAATGAGGACATGGGGAGGGGGAGGGGGTGCTAAACATTAATGTCTCGCAAATTTTTTTGCTGGTTCAGTCTTTCATAGTTATGACACCTCACCATTCAAGGGGCATCACGTGAGGCTTTACATGCTGATGAGACACAGTCTGAAGTGGACACAGTCACACGGACACAGTTACACACAGTCATAGATACACTGTCTCACGGGCACAGTCACAAAGTCACAGTGTCACAGTCTCACAGAGGCTACAGTCACAGTGTCACGGACACACAGTCACTGTGTCACAGGCACACAGGACACATACACACATAGATCCATACAATGTGTCAAGACGTTATACACGAAGCCTGAGTGACAGACAGTTCCATAGGCATTTCCATAAGACAGTTCCACAGACAGTTCCATAGGCATTTCCATAGACAGTTCCATAGGCATTTCCATAAGACAGTTCCACAGACAGTTCCATAGGCATTTCCATAAGACAGTTCCACAGACAGTTCCATAGATTTCCATAAGACAGTTCCACAGACAGTTCCATAGCTTTCCATTTCCATAAGATAGTCAATTCCATAACAGTTCCGTAGGCAATTCCATTAGACCCTCCCACAGACTGATTCCATGCTGACAGTTCCACAGACAGTTCCACAGACAGTTCCACAGACAGTTCCACAGACAGTTCCACTGACAGTTCCATAGACAGTTCCATAGAAAACGGTGATACAAAGTAAAACAAGCTTCGCGTGGAAGTAAATAAATAGGTCCAGTAGTTACTCTTTGTTGTGGACTGTATTTACCCCCTCCCCCCACCACCACCATTTCAGACCTGGCCCAGTGACAAATAAGTGACGGCTACTACGTATATAAAGTGACTCAATTTCACGGCTGATTGTGTAAACATTGACCTCTTGACCCTTACAAGTGAAGGGCGACTGTTTTGGATCGATTGATCTCCCCACCCTCACCCCCGACAAACACAACTTTGCTCCGGGCTCACATGTTGGGTAAGAAGTGTGGGTGTTGATGGTGGGGGAATGAGGGGTTAATGGGGGAGGGGTATGTTTGGTTGGAGGTGGTGGTGGTGGTGGTGGTGGTGGTGGTGTGGATTAGGTGCAAGGGTGATGGGGTGAGATATCTTAGGGCCACGTGATAGACAGATTAAATCAAAAGACTCCCAGGACGAGAAAGTCTTCTGTGATTGACATATCGTTGTTGTTTTTTTTCCTCTCTCTCTCTCTCTCTCTCTCTCTCACACACACACACACACACACACACACACACACTCTCTCGTCCTATGCGTTTTCCGGTGCAATTATTTCTGGGGCGAAATGTTACATTGTCTGCCTCAGTTCGGCCATGACCCAGTCATACAGAGAAACGATGAAGCCCGGAAAGTTTTCCTTTTTAAGAAACAAAAAAAAAATTGCTAGGACTTCACTTGCACCACTTCACTTGTTGATCATGTTTTATTTACTGGTATATTTTCTTTTCCTCACTAAGCGAGGGTATCTATGCTCAATCATTGAACTCTTTTGTTCATTGGCACAAGGGAATATACAGTTTGAGAACATGTTGTTATTAAAACAGTCGGTCGGCAACCTTTGGTCTGTGGGCGATAATTTATTTTTGCCGGGCCGCAGAAGAAAATATACAAAAGGCTATAACGTGTTTAAAAAGCGAAAACAATTTATTGAATTTATTAACTGGAGATTTTTTTTTAAATAAAGATACACGCTCATACTTAGGGGCTGTCCATTAATTACGTCAACAAAGTGGGGGGAGAGGGGGGGGTCAAAATTTTTGACAATTGTTATTAAGGGGGGGGAGGTCAAGAAAAGTTGACGTCAACAATGTTACTTTTTTTTTAATTTAATAAAATTATTTAATAAAGGAAATTAAGCAGCGTTTGTAGTCCTGTGTTATACACACTCGCTTAACATTCAGTATTTTAATTAAACTAACTATATTCCTACTAATTTTGCCACATAAACATTTTGGAAGCCACCTTTTTTTTGGGGGGGGGAAATCAAATTTTGACGTAATTTTATAGTTAGGGTCTCTGGAAGTTTGACAAGTTGTTGACAAAGGGGGATGGGAGGGGGGAGGTAAAAGTCGCCAAAAATTGTTGACATAAATAATGGACAGCCCCTTAAATAAGTATAGAAGAGGTCAAGGGAATAAAAAAAAAACCAGTGTATTGGTGTTCAGAAATAAACTCATCAATGTACTACTGGTATACGGGGTAATATAACTCAAAAATTTAGTGGTCTGTGGTGGGGGGGGGTCTGAAAATGTGCACAATATAAATGCGCATCATCGATTTAAAGTGATATTTCCGAAAGCCGCCATATTTGTTGTTGTTGTGCTACACTTTTAAGAAGGAAAATAGCAAAGATGGCAAAGCATCTTAAAAAAAAATCATTTTAAGAGGACTTTTTGAATAGCTATGCGCTGAATGTATGATATATATGCTCTGTGATCTATAAAATGGAGCATTAATTACAAAAATATGTAGGCTGTGTGTGAGGTGCCTTTGCCATACCTGCTACTACTTGGCCCACACCTGGAGAAACGGTTACTAATACGTGAATGGGCTTGTTGGAACATCCCTAATGACGCCATCCCTGGGTTGACAGACTGCACAGTCTCTCATATTCACCGACATTTCACCTAGCCCAGGGTCAAGACCCCGCAAGAATATAAATTAATAAATAATTGTTATTTCAAAACATTGAAACATAAAATCCACTTTCGTTTCATACTAGGCATAAAAGTTGTTTTTTTTTAAATAATAATATATATAAAAGCCATTTGGGATCTGCGTTAAATCAGAAAGTAAAGAATTTATACAACAATTACTCCAGTTTAAAATACAATCATGAAAAAATCGATCTGCCCGAAACCAACAAATAACTTCTAGCCTAAGGGGAAATAACTCTATGCGAAGATTTTGCTGGGTACAGCTAGTTAATTATATTTTTCATCAATGACTGAAAAAAAAATAATATACTGGGGAAGGGGGGGGGGGGTTGTCCTAGAGTGTCTCTAGACCAGAGGCTTTTGTCATGAAGGCTTTCGTCCCTTGGGGCTATAGTCCTGAGGTGGATTGGTCCTGCTTCGTGAGTCGATTTAGCACTGCCCGTGTATTCTAATTCATCAAGAGACTTTGGAAGTGTAACTACGGGTATTGTAACGTCAATGTCCAAGCGCCAGGTAATTGTAACAAAAGTTACACATCGCAGCAACCACACACACACACACACACACACACACACATACAATACAAAACTGTGTACACTAATGTCACAGCCTGTTGGTGACACTCCACACTCAAGAAATAAGCGCTGTATACAACAAGTGTCGCTTATGGTGTTTTGATGTAACAAACACATATGCTCTTATGCAACACAACACAAAAAGTACTCCACACACCGCGTGGTGACACAACATACAAACACACACACACACACAACTACTCCACGCCACACTGGTGGCTCAACATACTCCACGCACACACACACACACACACACACTTAATCACACACAGGACAAACAAGTGTTACTGTTACTTTCTAGGCCATGCGGGTGATGGGAAATTGACGAGATCTGGGGAGGGGGTGGGGGGGAGGTGGTGAGGGGGAGGGGTGGAGCCAGGCTGTGGCACTGGGGGAGAGAAGGGAGGGGGCGGCGGGGGGACCCACCAGAAAGATGGCAAGACAAATAATGATTTCCTTCTTTGTTATTATCTCCTGGCGATCACACACACACACACACACACACTCACTCACTCACCGCCTGATCGATAGTCGGCTAGTTGGCTGTGTACAACCTAACCAAACGGATGGACGTAAACAAAAGATAGAAAACTCTCTGTGATAAAGAAAAAAAAGTGTTACCAGAAAAGTCTGACGTTTCCAGAATTACTTTAAAAAACAAAACAAATGTAACTGCTGGTCTAATTGTCTGCTTGGCTGCCTGACTGTCTGTGTCTTTGTCTGTCTGTTTGTATTTCCCATTTGCATCCTTTAACTAGATGCCTACATGTTTGTCTGTCTGTACTCTATGTATTTTTTTTTTAATTTCTTCATATAAACTCTTGGATTTAGTGGTCTACTGGAATGAAAAATGAAAGTAGTGGTCTACTGCAGTGGTCCCCAACCCCCGGTCTGCGGACCGGTCCCTGCAACAAATGTTACTGGGTCGCCCAAGAAATGTTTAATTATTTCCATATTATTTATTTCGTGGTTGTGCCACTTTGCATGGAAGAGAAACTAAATGAACTGTAATCAACACCACACCCCCCCCTCCCACACACACACTTTTTCAGTGGCGAGAAAAATGTTTGGGACCACTGGTCTACTGGAATGGCTCACAAAACAAGTGAAGATTTAGTTGCCCGTGAGAAATGAAATGTAGCCGACCGCTTCTTTGGGTTCATAAATCTGGCGATGACAGAGAGTACATAAATCTCTACAGACTAACGAGTCTGATGTTCACGAAGATTTAGGTAGTAAACTAAAGCTCCCTTAGCCCATACGAGCCATCGGGGTAGATGAAATGTAGAATTCATCTGTTTCACATAACCTCGCGGCCTATATGAAGGGATTGTGTGGTTATTGCACAACGTCCATTTACTGCTGGTTGGCCTTGTGGGACGACTTTGAAACACATTTCAACTGGAAAAATTCCCATGGTTCTCACCGAGGATCGAACTCAGGACGCTCAAGTCGACAGTCGAGTATCTACACCCACTCGGCCATCCGTCTCAGTTTACTGTATTGAAAAATGTCCAATGATGAAGATAATAATAACTATAATAGAAAGTTAGTATTGATAGTATAATTTCTTAACGAGGGGATAACCCATGAGTTCCTCATTCCGAAGACAAACAATCCCTCCCCCTCAAAAAAAAGTGCCTGAACATCCCGCGCGCTGCCCTGATTGAAGCTTATCTTCATTTATCTGCCCCTTCCAAAGACATGGCAAAATTGAGGCGGGTTTGAGAGGCTTGATGATAGATCGTCTGCTCGGGAGATCATAATATCAGACAACAAGGGAAGATAACTAGCTACAAGTGAACTCATTGCAAAGGGGAGATGAGCTGAGGTTATTTCTCCTTTACAATATTTGTCTCTATGTTTCAATCCATCAGTTTATCTACCTAAATATCAACGTAGCTACTTAGCTACCCACCTATCTATCAGCCTAGCTCATAGGTCGGCTATCCGTGGGCTGCGGGCCCCTTTCTATTTGAGACGTGGGCCCTTTTAAAAAGGTCAGATATTATACGTCAGTGCAAAATATTCAAGTATATATATATGACAATCGCTCACTAAGAAATTTTTTGGGGGCCCCCAAGAAAGTGGCAACCCTAAGCTCCATAGCTTGTGTGGCTTACACGTAAATCCTGCACTGACCAAAGTAAACAATGGAACGTTTGTATGCGTAAACACATACTGGTTGATTAACGTTCTGATCGTCGGAATTAGACATTCATATACAATGATCTGCAAAGTCAAATTCCTTTGCCGGATTCATTTTTTTTTTTAAACGAGAAGTTTTAAAAAATTTGACTTAGAAATCGGTGTTGACATCATCGCTCAAAATGCCACGTCGCCATGTCTGACCCCTGTGTCTTGCCTGCACTTTGACCAAACCCCTGTGGACCATCCACTAATTGCTTCAGTTTTCAGAGGAATCCATTAGCAGAACAATCTCTCTACTTCCTACAACCGAAACCCCCACGTTTTAACATTCCACTCCACCAACTAAAAGGGGATAAATCCTCCCCCCCCTTCCTTTTATCCTCCTCTCACCGACTCCTCACTCATTCTTTTATCCTCCCCCCCCCCCCCCCCCCCCCCCCCCCCCCCCCCCCCCCCCCCCCCCCCTCCCCCCCTTCCTCGATCCTTTTATTTTCAAAATCTTGGAGCCGTCTTAAGAAAGATGACCGACCAAAAAGGGTTAAAGGTAATGGACAGTCTGAGCTGCTTACTACAGACACTGACCACCATTTTATTCATAGATGTGATTCGTTGTTTTTTATTATTATCGAATGTCATATTTCCAACTTGTATTATTTAGTGATGAGGTGATTCATTGGATTCGGAGATAGTGTAATATTGTGGTATCGGAAATGTGGATTTTAAGGGTTTATGGTATTGGGATATAAAATAGGGTTGGGGGGGGTGGGGGTGGGGGATATGTGAAATTGGGGGTATCGGAATCGGGGAATTTTGACTTTTGGGGGTTTTGGGATTGGGGGTTTTGAATTTTGGGGGTTTTGGGAAAGGAAGAGAGGAACTATTGGGGGTATCGGAATCGGAGACAGCACTGTTTAGGGTATCGTCCGCGATATGCTATTTGGTTCGTCGGTCCTTTGTGGTTCGTCGGGCTGTTCAGAAACAGAATAGGGATCGCAATTTACATCATTTACTGATTTCTTATCCCATTCATTAGACTCCAAGTAACATTCACTTAAGAATTCCACGAAGTCTGTTAGTTCTATACAACGTAATCGTGAATCGAATAGAAATTGATAGATCGGTGAAGAATCGATTATTGCATCGGAACCGGTTGTTTAAGTTTAAAAAAATCGGTAATTGTATCGGAATCGGTAAAACATTTGGACATAAATACTTGACCAGTATGATTAAACCAGGTCCGGCCTTAGGCCGATTTGACCGAGTGCTCCAAATTGGGCCCCGCGTCTGGCAGGGGCCCCGCATTCAGCTTACCACTGAGAGTCATGGTTCTTGTCGCAGGCTAGTAGAGGGGCCTCGCAAGTCGCAAGCCCTGGCCCTGGTTAACCATAACCTTTCCATTCAGGATATTTTTTTTTACTTCGTATTTTGCTTCAACACTCTCCACCCTAAACTCTTCCCTATCCCAGAGGTCGGCAACCTTTGGGTCGCGAGTACTCGCAGGCTGCATGTACGGCTCTTTCGATGTCCAAGTTGCGGCCTAATCAAATACCATAATATTGAAACAGCAATTTTAGTGGCTCTTTATAAAACCTGAGAAAATTGTAAATTATAACTGGCTTTTTCGTCTCAAAAGGTTGCCGACCCCCTGCCCCTACCCCCTCCCCTTTCTCTCTCTCCCCCCCCACCCACCCCAACCTCCTCCCTAGTAAATGTGTTTGCATGTATGTGAATATTACATAGCCCCTAAATACAATGTTAATTTACCGATTCCACACACACACACTATAATATAAATATACTGTTATCCTTTGAGTTCATATGTCCATTCTGTAAACAGTCTCAGTGTTCATCTGCTCACATTTATCTATTGACCTATCGGACTAGCCAATGATCGGGAAATCCCTGAGAGATTTCTTTTTTTTTCTTTTCCTTTCTTTTATTCAGCGGTCTTTATTTTCCCACCGGGGGGGGAAGTGCCAAAACCGGACGTGACGTTATCTGATTTCATTTCGGTAACTAATAATTATTGAAGGTGTACAAAGAAATGCCGGTTGTTTTCGTTCGTCGGAATCTTTATTTTTATATTTATAAATTCAATGACACGAAATCATATTTTTTCTTCTTATTTAAATTAAACACATAAATACATTTTCTACTTGTACTTTGTCTTCCATTAGCTCTACAGCCCGGTAGGTCCTTTCTTTTTGACCTGGACGTAGTACTCCCCTTTCTGCAGTAGGGGTGTGTATATGTGTATGTGAGTGTGTGTGTGGGTCTCTGTGGGGGGGAGGGTGTACGCATTTGTGTGTGTCTGTGTGTTGGGGGGTGTATGAGTCTGTGGTATGGGGAAGTGTGTGTGGAAACGTGTGTGTGTGTGTTTCGGTTAGTCTGTGTGTGCAGGGGCGCCGAGAGCCAACATAGGGTCCAAGGGCAGGACATCATTGCGGGCCCCTTAATAAACAATGAATCGTGAAAAAATTGACATGGTCGGGGCGGCCGGGCCCCCTTACAGATGCGAGGGCCCCCTGGCAATGACCCCGCCTGCCCCCCCTCTCGGCGTGCCTGTGTGGAGGGGGCTGATTAGTTTATGTGTCTGTGTGTGTGTCTGTATATGTGTGTGTGTCTGTATATGTGTGTGTGTGTGCGCGTCTGTATATGTGTGTGTATCTGTATGTGTGTGTGTCTGTATATGTGTGTGTTTGTATATATATATATATGTGTGTGTCTGTATATGTATCTCTGTATGTGCCTGTGTGTGTAAGGGAGTGTGTGTGTGTGTCTCTGTGTGTGAGTGTGAAGGTCACATGATGTGGTTCACAAAGTGTCACTCAAGGTCATTTTACTTTTTATTCACAGATAACGATAAAACACACAATAAGTTCGCCACTGGACACGGTCAATAGTTACACTTGGTAATTTAACACAGTCAATTGTGTGTGTTTGTTGTTTTTTCCTAAGTGCATCTATATATAATATTTGTTTCTGGATGGGTTTAAGCCAACTTTAATATATTCATCCAAAACAAAACTGTCATTTTTATCCAATTTTTTTAACGGGGGTCGAGAGGGGGGGGAAGGGGTTCAGGACCGTTCGTATGGATAAAAAAACAAGGCATCTGCCCTAGAGCTTTACTTTAATAAAAATGGGGTGGGGGGAGGGTCTTTAGGGATATTTCTATTTATAGCCACAAGCAAGGCTATTCTGAACCCCAGGGTAAAGTTATTTAATAGTTTGAGGTTGTCCTAAAAGACCCGAACTTCAAAGATTATTAGGGACCGAACATTTTCGTGCGGTAGACAACTGCGTTTTTTTTTTTTGCTTAGGGCCCTCGAGTATACCGTTAGCTAGGGACCCCAAATGTACTTATGTATGGGCCCTCAGATAAACCTTTGAGTAGGCACGCTAGGAACACCAAATGTACTTATGTATGGGGGCCTCAGATATATCTTTGAGTAGGCACGCTAGGGACCCCAAATGTACTTATTAATGGGGCCCTCAGATATACCTTTGAGTAGGCACGCTAGGGACACCGAATGTATTTATATCTAGGCGCTTTAGACAATTATTGTTCCACACAAGGGTTAGGTTTGTCATGACATCAAAACGGTGTTGAGGAAATAGTGACCTGGAAACTAATCGCGCTGTCGACTATGAGTGTGAACATGAGAATAACAAACATGGAAGACATTGGATCAAATGAACATTGCAACGGACAAATCAGAGCATTAGAAAACGATTATCATTTACAAGCTGGAATTAACACAATGTTCATTGTGGGCGTTAGTAATTCTCATAAATCAACCGTAAAAAATAAAAATAATTTACTGTTGTTATTGTAAAATTTGTTTTCCGTGATATTTCTGTCGCCGCAATACAAATTATTGCTCACAGCGTGCGTGCATTCACTCACACTCACAGATGCTGTCAAATATATATATATAACTCAGGAGGCAGATAGTCGTCGTGTTCCACCATTCACCACTCCCTCTCCAGCCCCCCCACCCTTCTCTTCCCCCTCGCCGTGTACTACATCAATATGTGTGTGCATTATGGCACCGCCATACTATGCTATTTAGGAAAGGGGTGAAGTGTGGTGGGGAGGGGTGCAAAAATACAGGACGGAAGCCCCTTTAAGGGCGGCCATATCTTAGAAGACATTTTATGAATTTTCTTTTAAAAAAGTCGAAGTCATATGAGGAGGGAGAGGCTAAATACTGTTGCACCCGGGCGGCGGGTAGTCTAGGCGCGGCACTGTGTGTCTGTGTGTGAGAGAGAGAGAGAGAGAAGAGGTGAGTGAGAGGTACACATACGTATTTAGTACACACACACACCACACACACACACACGCACACAGAATGGAGGTGAATGGTTGAGTACTACATGTAGTAGTTAGTAAGTGTGTTGTTGTTAGTGTGTATATGTCGAAGAAGGCGGGGTGATGATTGAATTGGGGAGTCTGTGGGTGTGTGTGGGGGGTGTGGGGGAGTTGGAGGTGTAGGGTAGGGGAAAGAGTATAAAGTTGCGCTGGTAGTAGGTTGACAGGCTCCTGACAGTAATTGGTGTCAGTACCAAGGCTGTCATGAAGCGCCTAACAAAGAGCAACTGTCATCCGCTGGATGACTAAGGCTGGAAAGACGATGATGATGATGATGGGCTCTCTTTGACATTCGCTTGACAGTAACGAACCAAAAGGAAACCCGTTACCTACGTCCTACATCACACGTTCAATGCATATGCGTGGACACACAAAAACGGATTCACTTGAACGAAATCACCACTGATTATATGAGACTAATACATTCTAATGAAAGCGCCAGCATTCTTGTATCAATGAAGCCGTGTCCTAATCCTATGGTGCACAGCTTTTATAACATAGCACTCGTTGCCACGAAATTGTACATGTCTCTATATATGAGCTGATATATAAGGATGAGGTTGGATTAAATAATGGATGAGTATATAGACTGAAAGGCAGATGTATGGATAGATAAGATAGATAGATAGATAGATAGATAGATAGATAGATAGATTGATGGGTAGATAGATAAGATAGATAGATAGATAGATAGATAGATAGATAGATAGATAGATAGATAGATAGATAGATAGATAGATAGATAGATAGATAGATAGATAGATAGATAGATAGATAGATAGATAGATAGATAGATAGATAGATAGATAGATAGCGAACATATATATACAATACCTCCCAGAATCAACCAAATATATATATTTAAAAAAAACGCAACTTGTGAATCTCTCCGTCCTTGCTCGTTCCGGTTCTAAAGACAAAACTATAAACGGCAAACCATTATGATGATGGTGTTTTGAAGCAACTGACTGAGTTCCCGTAGCCACAAACATACGCCATAACAACTCTGCTCCCGAGGAAACCCCCCGACGGTCTTGATGCCGTCGATCGCCCCGTTGGAGTGACGATTGATGGCTTTGATGGCCAAGTTGGGCCGATTATTTTCAGCTCTGCATTTAACTCTACGGAAACGCTGGTGAGCGTTGGGAGGGATGTGCAAGGCGGCGGGGCCGGGACCGGGGGAGGGGGGCAAAGGGGGAGCTGCGGGTAATGGGAGAAAAAAACAACAGCATTGAATGTGGTGATAATGATATACAATGGGTCAGAAGAGATTACAGTGTCTGCCCACACAACTATATCACCGCGTGTCATGGCGTTTGCAGTTGATCTACGGCGAGTCCTTGAAGTTGATCAGACATAAGTGTTCACGTTGGGGGGGGGGGGCACGTTTTGTTTATTTCTTTCATTGTTGTTGTTGTTGTTTTTTAAACTCACCTACTTCCTGCTGCTCTTACAGATGGAGCTTGAATCCGGTTTTAAAAAAAATTAACTGTATTACAATAAATACAAAAAAAAGTTATCAATAAAAGCACGTATAGGATGTATTGCCACCTGATCCATTCGCATCAAATTAATCTCTTGATTTCTGTTCAGTGGATCCGAGAACTCTGGTGTCGTGGGATTACCTAAACCCCCACTCTACCCCAAAGAGTATGGCCATATTATCATCTTGGGCCCCTGGCCCAGTTTCTCACGCTAGTTAACCCAAGTCTGGTCCCAGTCGTTTTTGCTTTGAGAGCTTTAGTGTCCTTAAATAATTTTGACACCTGAGAGAGTAAAGTCAATGGACCACCCCCCCCTCACCCAACTGGCTCACTTCTCGTGTCAATGAATTCTTCGAGCATTATGAGAATTATATTTAGCTCAGACTAAGTCTTTAAATGCGTAGACCCTATGAAGGCTTATATGCTGCTTTGCAATTATTTAGACTGAAAGAGATCTTCTCTATCAAGAATACGATCTCAGTCAATCTGTCGATGAACAATCCAAAGATCCCAGGCAATCTGTCGATGAACAATCCAAAGATCCCAGTCAATTTTTCGATGTACAATCCAAAGATCCCAGCCAATTTGTCGATGAACAATCCAAATCTCCCAGTCAAATCTTAAATATAGTGCGACACCATTCTGAACAATTTGTATATTTACAATAGGTAACCTTTTAACTTTATAAAAGTGTGAATCAATATTTTTTTTTTAAAATCTTACTTTGTAGGAAAGTTAAACCTATACGCCAGTGGCGGCAAACCCATGGCATTCGTGCCACAGTCGGCACCCCCGACTAAAATATCACTTCCTTTAATCTTAATTGGAGTGTTGGCATTTTGCTATAAGTGTTGTTTTTTTTTTTTGTTGAATTTATGGGCAGGCGGCCCCAAAAAGGTTCGCCACCACTGCTGTACACCATACATGTACACAGTGCCTTTCTTAGGTGCTCGGCAGTCCTGGGCGAAGACTTTGGAAAATATTTGGGGTGGGGCCTTAGGCAAGAGTACATGACGGGGCCCCTCTTAGTACCACAGAAATGACGGGGCCCTCTTAGTATCACAGAAATGATGGGGCCCTCTTAGCACCACAGAAATGACGGGACCATCTTAGCACCACAGAAATGACGGGGCCCTCTTAGTACCACAGAACGTATACTGCAAGGAATCCTCCGAGACAGGCGGGGCAGGGGCATGGTGGTTGCCTAATCCGCCTATTCATAAATACGCCCCTGTATACAGTGCCGCCGAGAGGGGTGGGGGCAGTGGGGCGGGGGTAAATGCCCAGTGGCCCGATGAGTTATAGGGCCCGACTGAGCTGGCCAATCAACTTTTGAAAATATTATTATCAGCACCGGGGGGGCGTGATAGCCCTGCCCAGGGGCCCGAAATTTCTGTCGGTCGGGGGCTGTATAAACATAATACAACATTAATAAAAAAATAGTCCTAGGAACCATCTCACAACAGCTTATAAATTATTTGACGGCTACCAGCCTCACCCCTTTACCTACCCCCGTCCCTTACCCCCACCCTCCCTATTGCACTCGTAATGGGGGGGGAAGAAGTCTGTTGGAAGCCATTTTTTTTCCATTTCTTTTTTTTTTCAACTCTTCAATGGCACACTTGTGAAGTGACTTTTGAGGCGATACCGTTGATAAGAAGTTGTAAGTTAATGTTAAATGTGTCCACCACCGTGTGTAAATCTCAGGTCTGTTTAAAAATTCGTTGTATGGGGTAATGGAAAACAAATTATAATTAAAAAAAAAGACGCGTATAGCAAATAGAAGGTATTAGATTATACAAATTGGGTGGGGGGGGCAACAAGATAAAAAATTAAATAAAAGGAATTAAAAAATAATTTTTCTTTTTAAAAAAAAAAAAATTGTTCCTTAATGGTGTTTGTCTTATAAGATCCTTTAGATATATCTGGCTTGAACTATTAAAGTCAAAACTTTCCTTTTATCGCGAATCCGCGGTAAGCAAGTTAATCCAGTTATTTGTCGTCCCTTGTATGCTGATAGCAGCTTTCAAATGATTGTGTGTTAGTGTGTGTGTGTGTGTGTGTACGTGTGTGTTTGTGTGTGTGTGAGTGTGTGTATGTGCGCTCCGTACGGATGATTCAAATGTCAATGTTATGATCAAGGTTTGTTTCGGCGACTGTCTGGCGCCCTCTCCCTCCTTCCCTCCCTCTCTCCTTTTGTTTATTTTTTTTTATAAATTGAATATAAAAATATTATCACCAATAACCGATAACGCCGATACTTGGTCATGAGATATATAAATATCCGATCAGCATTATGACCTGTTCGTGTATTTACGATAAGTGATAGTAAACAAAGTGGGACGGATGGCCGAGTGGTGTAGATACTCGACTGTCGAGTCTCAGGGTTCGAGCCTCAGTGAGGCCCAGGGTGAAATTTGTTTCAAAGTCGTCCCGCAAGTCCACCCAGCTTTAAATGGGTACCTGACTTAAGTTGGGGAAGTAAAGGCGGGCTGGGCGTTGTGCTAACCACACAATCCCTTCATATGTCGAGGTTATAGAAACAGATGAATTCTACACTTCATCTGCCCCGATGGCCGATTAGGGCCTAGGGAACTTCACTTACTACTAAACAAAAACAAAAGTGGAACATATGAAACCAAAAACAATCGAACCCCCCCCCCCGGGCGATACCCGTAGAACAAATGCGCACCTTTTTATTGTGCGCTCATTCGCGAATACAGATTATTTGGTGCAGAACGAAGCTATTCTAAAAGTATCAAACATGAGATTGTTTCAAAGTAATAATGATAATAATTTTGAATGAAAAGACGCCATGTTGAAGTGAGTCCCCGTTCGCCTTCGAACTGTATGCCCCCAGCAAGGTGACCTTGGACGACGGCCATAAGTAGGGACCAAGAGCTGTAAATGGTGTTCCAGTATCACAATC